>JAECUM010041812.1:0-26810 GCA_016617855.1 Megalonaias nervosa
GTTGCGATTATTATTATGATGCAGATTTGAACACTACTTAGACCATTCAGAATCTTCTTTCCAGTGCACCTCAATCAAATTCCTTCTGACAATGAAACTGTTCCTTCATTAATTTTCAGTTAAAGAGCAAACAATTAATAAAAATATCCACTAGGATCTATATATGAAATGAAACTTAAATTTATAATTCAGTTATTAGTTAGTGAAATGCTACAATGTTTACTCTGTTAGATTACATAATTATGATTTTAATTGCGATGATGATGATGATCATGATGATGATGCGAACAATAATTAATCGACACTCTTGCACATATACATTTATATGAAAATAAATCGCTACATTTCACTCGAGATATCGGGATGTCAGTAAATGAAAGCACCCCTTGCATTTTCCATGTCTAAGCCTCTGCGTGTCTCACTCAACCATATTCGTAGTTGGAAGAGCTCTAGAACTGCCGAGTTAGACGACGTATATATAAACTGTTGCCGTGTTTGCCCCAATGAAAACTCATACCTATTATTATTGAAAATTAAAGCACGAATAATAAATTGGTCTAATAAAATTAGATGTAATGCTAATTTATATCATTCCTTCATTCAGTTAAAATTGGTGGAACGTATTTGTGCACCGTTTGACTTAATAGCATATAACAGGCGTACATAAATCCAAATAGTACAGGTAAACAAAATCATGTATAAATGAAAAACCTCCCGTAAAGGCATTTCAATTTATACACCTCTTTAAGCCAAAGGAATACGACTATAATGTAAATGCTGGAATTATTAATTAAAGCAAAACGATACTTAATATATATATATATATATATATATATATATATATATATATATATATATATATATATATATATATAGCAGTATCATATGTTTTATAATTATATATATTCATGTTTTACGTAGGCAGAAGAGGGTATTTTTTTATTTTATGTAATTAATGTTCTTCGATAAGTGAAATAGATTCATCAGTTGCAATTACTGTGTTATTCTCATTTTGCACATATTTAGCCAATTAGGCAACATTGAACCAGGATTATCTGTTTGAGTATTGTTCCCTCGGAGCAATGAAGCTACCCTGATTATTACTCATGCTGAGTTGTTCTATTATATGACAAGTGGTAAGTAACTTTCTGATTGGTTAGTTTGCTACTTGTCTGTATAAAGATCATAGCATGAATAGCATGTTAGTGGTGGTTATTCCTTTGTAGCTTCTGAAGGGTGCTGGTTGTGGGATTGCAGTAATAAGGGAGTGGAAGTACAAGACACTGAACCATATATTTGTGAAAGACAAGCATAATATTTGGCGAACAAAACAATGATTAACCCTTCTAAATTCATAAAATGAAAAAACAAAACAAACATGGGTACACACTACATATTTCGGAAACAAAGGGTGTCACTACTAAGTCCTAACCAGCTCTATGTGCTGGGATGGGGCTAAGTGGTGTCAACATGATTGCAGTAAGAAAATGCTTAATGATTCTTTTGCTTCATGGAAAATGTGACTTGACCTTTGACCCAAATGATAAGGTAAATAGATTTATAACATACTTAATGTAATAGTTTTGTTTATATGTACTCTCTATATCTCTGAAATGTATGTTGATGCATTTTAGTATCTTTAATAGGTTATCAACCTCCATAGTCTTTTCTGAGCCTATCATTCGTCCATCGCTTGTTTGTCTGACTGCCTGTGTCTGTCTGTCTGTCTGTCTACTCTCTACTTTTGCTCTACACACTGATTGCTCTACACACTGATTGTTTTGTATTTAGATTTATTTGGCCCACTATCTCTCTAGACAAAAATATATGGGGTAGTAAGTCATTTCTATTGAATGTACTGTAAACAGAATCAATGTATACATGCAGAACAATAATGCACTGATGATAGTATTGCTATTTGTAGTTGTAGTAATTGTATTTTTACTTAATTTGCAGGGTGCAAGAAAGCAGAAGAAATGTATTTATCCCCATTTACCAACCTCGTGCACAATAAACCAATTTTTTATAACAAATACTGGACTTGTATTTTCTATTCTGTGAGTAGAATGCTACTCCATATCACTATATACATATACACTATATATATATATATATATATATATATATATATATATATATATATATATATATATATATATACTATATATATATATATATATATATATATATATATATATATTACACCTGAGTGCCAATACGAATTTTGGTTAGAATAGCTGAATAAGAGTATTGCCAATCCATTCATCTGCTACACTCAAATGTATGTAAAGCAAATAATCCCGAAAATGTAGAAATACACGACTCCACCTTTTGCAAAAGAAGGGATAATTAGATAAAATTTCTGACTTTTTCACACTATCGGGGATTATTATTAGGCATGAATCCGATTACATTTCAATGTTCAAATGACAACAAATAAAGTGCAGTGATCTTAATTAATGTCATCGTCGTTTTCTTTTCTTGACCTTTATGACATTTTTCGCATATCAGTAGAAGTGAGATTTCAAATATATTGCGTATTTGTTTGCTGCCAAGTCAGTTAGGTGGAGTTTGTCCGTACACCAGGCTGAAACAAATGAGTGATTATTTCGTCTTTCATTTCAACCTACAACTCTGCACAAAGGTCGTATGAGTATGGGTAAAGAATGCTCATTTTTTAATTTGGCTGATCGGTATTTTCTCTTTCATCATTTGGCGAAGAACGTTCAGATGGTTTCTTTAGAGTTTTTGTCTGTATATGGAACAAATGTATCATGCCTTTCAACACATTCAAACAACATTCACACACGGTGGCGATGAATTATTTTTGGGTGCTTTTGAGTAATTCGTTTCGTTTACCACTCTGCACATATAATGAGCCAACCACATATTAACTTCGGTGTAAATTAATGTTGACGCTTGACAAAATAAACCATTATGTGCCCTTGATGGCACGATGTAACACGCACGTTCTTAAATAAAATGTTCTGAACAGCGAATTTTGTATACTTTTAATTATTTTCTTAAGAATAATATGATTAAAGGTGAATACAAAGGTCGTATCAGTATGGGTAAGGAATACTCGATCATGTTTTCATTTCATAGCGGTAGGCAAAAGACAACCCTAACCTTACCAGAGAAAGAGAAATAGTGTACGTGTACAGAAATAATCTATATAAAGTTGAAAGCACTGACATACTTCTCTGGTGATTAAAAAAAAATGTCCAAGAGATATTATATCCAAATGACCTGACCAGTAATTATTATGTGAGTTATCCAATTCGTTCCCACTACAAGACTGGAATGTTATATAAAATGTTATTTTCAATAATCATCCATTTTACAGAATATTTGACATGCAATCTATGTAAAAAACGACGTTTGTATCGCTGGTTCAGTAGTATAGAAATATTGGTTCCTGGGTGACAAGTATATAATAAGACTTGGGTTTCTGGCCCATTTGAAAATAACTATTTCAAAAGTGACACAGATGCACTGCTTGAAAAAAAAAACTTTTCATTGCATTCAACCTCTTTAAGTTTAATTTGAATCATTTTGACCAGTTTTACTTGTGGTAGATCTAACCAGAATCTAGTGAAAACAATAATCCGCATAGTCATAACTTTATACAAAATCATGAGCCACTTGTAAACATTGTACGCAACATCGCAGCATTGGACGTAAGTGGAGTGTGTGAAGCAGCGGGATGGTATGATCAGTTCTTAGAGCTTCAACAATGATCCAAGCTGCAGTGTTTTGAACTTTTGAAGTTTCTGCAGAAACAAAATGACACACCAGAAAGAAGATTGTTACAGTAGTCAAGTCTAGAGAGTACTAATGAGCACACACGTGTTTTTGTATCATCAACTGTGAGAAGACTACAAATAGGATTGATGTGTCTCAGCTCCAGGTTTGCTGCTCTACATTCAGCACATGCTGGTGCAGTAGAGAAAGTTATCAAAATTAACACATAGGTTCGTAACGAATTTAATGAGAATGTCGATGATATCAATCGATTCTGGTAGAAGCTTTGCTTGAGAAATTTGTTGTCAGGCAACAAGCATTTCTCTACTTTTATCGTTGTTTGTTTATAGCTTATTACACCTTATCCATGACTTACAGAGACGCATTTCTTCATTTAAACAGCTAGATTTATACAATTTGAGTGTCGTCGACAAACATTTTGTGGGACAAAGGATAGTGATTTAAACACCTGATAGGGTCTGTGTGTATAGAATAAAGAGAATCGGTCCTAGAATAGAATCACGTGGGACACCGTAACAAAGATTATCTAGGCTGAGAGTTCCAACAAAAGTAGATTTCTGTCAGTCACGTATGACTTCAACCATGATAAAGCAGTACTGTGGCTGCCAAAAACAGGTTGCAGACCGTGAAGCAAAATATGGTCAATTGTATCCAAGGCTGCGGATAGGTCAAATGGTGTGAGAACTGAACTCTTACCATCATGGGAAGAGATAGGTTATTAGCAGCTTTTACACGGCCAGTTTCAATGCTAGGACAATAGTAATAAGCCGACTGTGAATTGCTGAAAAGATTATATAACTTTACGTGAGCTGCTATTTGAGTAAGAAATACTTTTTCTAAGACTTTTGACATGAATGAGAGGTTAGAGACAGGGCGATATTTTCTCAAGTCATTGGTGTGTGTGTGTGTGATTTAGATTTTTAACGTAGCTTTAACAATTTTTCAGTCATATTGCTACGATGTCTGCAGAGTGACAGTTTATAGTGATGTCTAGCACTGGGGCATCATGCCGCAGACATGTAGCATGATGTCCCACCCAGTCACATTATCCTGACACCAGGCCGACCAGTCCTAACACTAACGTCTTAATGCTGAGCGTCAAGCGAGGCAGCTGTTAGTACCATTTTTGTAAGTCTTTGGTATGACTCGGCCGGGGTTCGAACCCGCGACCTCCCACATTCGAGGCGGACGCTCTAACCGCTAGGCCACCCAAGCGGTTCTCAAGTCATTGGGGTCAAGATTTTGTTTTTTTTCTAAAGTAGCTTTACAATAGCAGGTTTAGAAATGGATGAAAAAAAACACCAGAAGAAAGAGAAATATTTATGACGTCAGTCAGACAAGGCAGTATGGCATTCAAATACTCAAAGAGCATTGATGTAGGAATTCAATTAAGTTCACCTAACTTTTTGGTACATTTCTTTAGGACTATGCAATAATCAGCTGATATAGCCTGCAATGCTGTGAATTGAGGTTATTGAAATTTTGCATCATTGCTATTAGGTAAGAATGGCTCGATTTGCATATTGCTGTCGAGTTGATCTCTCATAGTTTTCACCTGTTGCAGAAGATATGAGCAAATTGATCTGTTAGACTATCTAGGGAGGCTATGGTTGTAAGTGGTGTAGATTTGTTCCTCGTCAATGTTTTTTTTCCGTGATGCAGAATAGCTTGTTTGCAGCTAGTATTGTCAATTATTTGTGTCCTGAATTATGCTTATGTTACTGCATGGACTATATTTGTGTCACTCCCTTTGGCAAATTCATTCATCTGCTTCTGTACTGTCAGACCAGATGACTCTCTCTCTCTCTCTCTCTCTCTCTCTCTCTCTCTCTCTCTCTCTCTCTCTCTCTCAACAAAATATATGACACACATAACTGTGTATATAATCCACCAATTTCATTGTCATCATTTATTCAGTTTAATCTGACAAAATACTTATCTCTGTTGGATATTATTGCCTTACTCTCCTGCGGCTGCACTCAAAAAATACTTAGTATTTGTTTTTGTATGATTTGAGTAAACATTTTACTACCTGATTACTTTTCATTCCTTATTAAAAGCATATTATTACGTGTTATTACTTGCTTCAGACGACATTAGCTATTTTAGTAAAATAAATTACATAAGACTGTTATTAAGTAATGAAATTACGTAACTTTCAAACACGAATTTCTTAAATGCTGTACCAAGAAAAGATAGATTATTTAAAACAATAAAGGGAATTACCTGGTATTTTACTTCACTTTGGTAAACATTTTACTATGTGATTATGTACATAACATAGCAATTATTCATTTTTCACAGCCACTTTAAATAGATGTAACTGAATTCTATAAAACGACTGAAGAATAAAGTAAGTAATCAAAGTATTTGATTCTCTGGCATGAATATAGCTTCTCAATAATTACATAACTCAGAAGAATGAAATAATTACTTACCAAATATTTCAAACAGTGTTATTGGCTTGGGTAGCTAGATCAAATATATGGATATATATCCGATGCCTATATTGGTCTTTTTCTGAGTGGTTCTCAATTTGCAAAAATTATACGTGATGTATTATGTTCAATCCGGAATACTGCATGTGAACTCTGGCCTACACATTTCCACCAAAATATGTATAGATCGCAATAAAGCAAAGTATTCTTTATTATGTTATAGGCTGCTGCAAGTACGAAGGTCATCAGCCTATATGCCCTATATGTCACGCATGCGAAGTGTCAATAATAAATAATGAATAATGTTAGTATTCAGTTTTCTACATGTGTGCAGAGAGGTAATATCATTCCCTGCAGTTGTTTACTTTCATATATGTGAAGACGAGCACATGCATATCTAAACCTGTTGTCCATTATTTATAAAGTCTATTGTTCTGACTCTCATGCTTCTTATCATCAGGCATGCTGTCTCTGTCCTTGTTGTTATTACTAAGTGTTGTTGTGAATAATGTGAAGTAGTTTCATTATTATTATCATTATTATTATTATTATTATTATTATTATTATTATTATTATTATTAAAAAGTTGGTAGTTCTCTTCAAGCTTAATAAAAACTTAAAACTAGATATAATTACTGCTTTCTTTGAGAGAGAGAGAGAGAGAGAGAGAGAGAGAGAGAGAGAGAGAGAGAGAGATCAGATTCAGACACCATTAAGTAAAGAATTAAGCTCCATGAATTTTGCTTTCTAAAAATAGAAATCAATCAAAAAAATCACCTGAGATGAAACGTGGTTTTTAGCAACAGAAACCTAATTCAGTATCGAGATCTTACAGTTGTTTATATTCTTGAGACTGGTTTACGAACTTCCAAACATGCACATAACATATTTGTAACACAAGAACTCAGAATTACCGCGGCAGCCTCGTTTTCATTGCAACTAGTACCACACCATGTGCAGCATCTGATCATGCACCCTCAGAAATAATTTAAAGTCATTGAGCTAACATGTTGGTGAGTAAAATCAAGATAGTTACATTCTGAGGGTCTATGGGACTGCAGTTTGGCGGCCGCTTTAAGTGACGACTTAATACGTCAAATATAACTTTATAATCTTGCCCCAGATAATCATTGAGCCGATTACTTTGAAGATCATTATTTGTAATGCTGCGCCTGCCAACTGCAGTTCTCGATGCAAAGTTGTTAATCTTCGACAATAGGTTGTTGAATTAGTGAATAAGCTATTGTCGATAACTGAATCGAACTAGTTTGGCAACAGCAGCAGTAATTAACAATGATCTGCAAAGTTGTAGTCTCAACGATTTGGAGCGAGATTATAAAGTCATCTCCTTTGACGCATTGATTGCAAGCTTGTCAGTCTCATTTCCGTATTTCTCACGGACATTTGTTTTCTCACATATCAAATCCAGCGATTGCCTTAGTGCATTTAACTTTAGCTGAGATACGTTTAAAGGCAATTGTATATAATTTGTTAATTTTTCAAATTCACAGAGGAGTATGTTTAAAAGGTCTTAAGGTATCAAGTGAGTAATTGCATTAGTTTTTATGTATAAAGTAAAGTGCCAATAGCTGACGGATGTCATAGCCCTTACAAAATGGATGATGATAATAACATTTAGGATCTCTTTAAGCTATGGTCATAAATAACACTTAGAAACTGTATCTACGACTTTTCAACTGATTTTCGAATGTGTACCTAAAACTGAAATCTTTTTACCAGACAGTTAAAAAGTCAAAAACTTTTTTCCAGGTTACATAGTACATCTTATTATCCATTTTAGTGGATGGTATATCAATCTACAAGATACAGGGGAGGATGAAAGATTTCATCCTGAGAGGAATTGTTTACAAGAGGTGGTTCCGTATATTCACATAATGGTGTACGATTTTATTAGAGATTGAAGGAGGAATCTAATCATCGGAAACCATCTTGCCCTGAAAAAGGTTTCCGTATGGAATTGAAGTAAAACGTTTCTAAAGCCATACAGAAAAAATCTGAAGATTTTCACACATAATCGAGAAAACGGCTGTTAGATTCCTTAGACTGAAGAGCTTGCCTTTCTGTGTAGCAGAGTAAAATTCTTCCTTTACTAATACTTTGGACCCCGCTTATTTTCGGTTTGTGTTAGATTATAATGCTTATTCCAGTCCTACCTAATTTGCATATTAAATGCACATGAGACTAACACGAGTAAAATCTCACGTGACAACCTTGTGGATACAAAAGTACCCAAACTGGTGTGGGAGCTGTATTTGTGAAGTGGTATTTAGTACTTGTAAGCTTACACTATAAGTACCCTAGAGCACTTTCTTTTCTAATATGAACTAGTAATTTCTAAACAGCTAATACCACATTTGCGATCTGCACATGATTTTACGTTCCATGAAACGTTTATTAGCTTACTATTCATGCTTTGAATTGAAAAAAATGAATACACCCATAATGTTCGAAGTTTTTGTACAGTGTCTGGTAAATGCAGTATCTGATGCAAATGTACTAACGTGCTATTCACCATGACCACGGATCCAGGCAATACCAAACTTTTTATATTGGTCATGTGCCAGCTATTCACCATACAATACAGAGAATAAGCAGCAATAAGTAATGCAGAATGACTATTGGAAGATGAAAATTCCATGCATAATAAATTTCTGTTGTAGAAGAATTAATAAAATAAACTGATTATTGATTTACATAAGTTGAATTATTATTATTATTATTATTATTATTATTATTATTATTATTATTAATATTTTCAAAAGTTATTTCTGGTGCTATAGCTTATAAACTTTTGTATATTTTGTGATGCAGTTTAAAAATAAATACATGTTCATGGTAGCGTAGTTTTATTCTTTGCCATAACATTATAATATGGCCTTGACTCATATTTAGTAAAATAACAATCACAACAAATGAAAATGGAATGACACCCTGAAGCGACTGTCTTGACCAGTTTTGCTCCCTCGACCTCCTAGTTCATGTATTGTGCACAAAACTGATTATTTTATAAATGTACCGTCTCATTTCCAACAATTACATGCACGTCTTACCTTGCATGAGACCGTCCATGCCTTGTATATGAACGGATTATTTTATCTCGAAGACTGGAAGTGTGTTTTTCACCGAAGTCTCGTTCCCTCCATGCAAAACAAAAGTTTAAGTTTTACGCAAAATAAAGATTATCTCTAAAGAGGCTTCAAAGGCTAATAAACAAGCCTAATGGAACTTGAAAAAATTGAAGCAAACATTATGCACTGCATTCAAATTCCAATAGCTATCTGCCGTGGGAATCCCACAAGTAGATACCGTTTTTAATGGAAAAGTACCAAATTTCAATTCTGATAACTGGGTCAATGAAATGTTTACTTTATTATTCCTAGAATGGAAAACAATTGCTTTCTTGAATGAAGAATATTTAACACCATATAAAGTTTGCCTACTGACATGAACATATTTTTACCCAAAATCTTACCGAACACTTCATCAGGCTGCTTTGTTTTGCTTGTTTATATTTACTCACAATTATTTCTGTGTTTTTAATTAAACACTTACTGAATAAAATTAATAAGTAAACTACTTTATTTAGTAAATTTATTACTAAGAAATATTTTGATTTGCAAAATAATTGCTAAATAATATTTTACCAAGAAAAAGACTACTTAGTAATATTTTACCGACTAAAAAAACTATTGCATAATAATTTCATGAGTAAAATAAACACTAAGAAATAATATTATTCTGAGTAAAATAATTACTAATAAGATTTTACTTAGTAGAATAATTACTACTAAATACTAGGTTCATTAGTAAAATAAGTGCTAAGAAGATTTTATTTTATAAAATAATTACTAGGAAATAAGTGCTTAATTAGTCAAATAACTTACTTGACATTACTTGAAATTACTTGCAATTACTCTTCCATTTCAAAACTTTTTACTATTTTTTTTATACTTATTTTGAGTAAACAAAATACCAATTTGTAATTACTAGAATGTTTTTAGTACGGTGCTTTGTCCTCTTTACACCAGCTCTAATTCTACAATCAGCACTCCTCAGATAATCTGATGGGCTATTATATCAAACCTTAAAAAATTTGAGACTTTCTAATATTTGATA
The DNA here is from genome assembly GCA_016617855.1 of Megalonaias nervosa. Taxonomy (NCBI): domain Eukaryota; kingdom Metazoa; phylum Mollusca; class Bivalvia; order Unionida; family Unionidae; genus Megalonaias; species Megalonaias nervosa. Next base: position 10,341 of record JAECUM010041812.1, read on the forward strand.
GGATTTTACTGCTGGAAGGACTGCGTAGTTTTGCTCAAATGTGAATAGTACGATTGATGCATCCAACACATCTATATCTGTCTCAAATTATTCCCCCCCCCTCTCTCTCTCTCTCTCAAAAGCTAACGCACAGGATTCCTTCCATGAAGTCAAATATGTATATATAAAGGGTATATATATATATATATATATATATATATATATATATATATATATATATATATATATATATATGTTATATATATATATATATATATATATATATATATATATATATATATATATATATATACACACACACACACATACCTACATATACACCAAGTGAGTTTATGGTATGGCCCAGCATTTGTCATACGGTCTGTCAGGTGTTGGGCATTGTGTATTGTGTCATGTATTGTCAGTCAGGCTTTGGGCATTGTGTATCATGTCTGTCCATCAACAGTTGCTTGTTACCTTTCTGGAGTCCGTATTGCAGGTCTGATTTGAATCCGCCATGGAATTTGTGTTATAACATCAAAATCTCACACAGATTTGATAACGATTGACACCTGTGCATATTAATGAGGGACCCATGCATCGGAATGGTGAACCTGGTTACAATTTCAAGACCATATTTTTTATTTAATTTTGATCAAACTCAGGATACTTGCTTTTATTGTTAAGATCTCAGGTGAACTATATCGATGCATACTAATGAGGTATCTTGCTTCTGATTGGTTGAGCTTGTTAGGGGCCCTATTTCTGGTCATATTTTGATCAGACTTAGAATATATTCTTATGTCATCAACATATTGGATGAGATGATGCAGATCTAGACATACAAATTAATTCATCCTGCATCATTTATTTATTGCATTGATTGCAGTGGCTGATGAAATATATATAAATATTTATATATATATATTTATATATATAAACAAACGAGATTCTCCGCTGCGGATGACATCTGTCAATCAGTCATCTGATAACAATGACTGCACAAACAGCCAACCAGTTCGATGGATATATATGTGTAAAATAATTTTTCAAACATCATTTCCTCACTTTGGTTCAGTAACGTTAACAGATGACATTGGTGCCGTACAACTGATCCTTGACGTTGACGTAGTAATATTGATATATGAGGTTGGAGCAGTAACTTTGACGTACGACGTTAGTGCAGTAATGTTGACAAGTAAGGTTGATGCAGTAATATTAACATATGACGCTGGTGTTATTACACTTGCATGTGATGTTGGTGAAGTAACTCTGACACATGACCTTGGTGACGTAACGTTGACATTGTAACAGCATTATACAACGTAGGTTATACACAAGTCTTTGATTCAATCACAGTAACGCACTCACTTATAAAAGTCGATCGACAACGGTTTCATCGTTAACTTTATACAATCTGTCAAATTCTTTCCACGTGGAAAAGTACAGGGACAATGCCATTAAATGTTCGATCAGTAGACTTTTAGTAAATTGGGGAGGGGGAAGAACTATTTCATGATATATTGCATTGTGATGGTTATGGCGGAAAGGGGAATTTAATCCTCAGAAAGTCATAAGAATAAACATTTTGAATATTTATTAGCATTTTCAGCAGCGTTTGTGTGTTGGTAGGGAGTAATTGAAAATCCTAACTTTGGAATTTATGTGAGGTGTTCTATGTGAATTTAACATTGAGTAGAGCTCACGGACTGTCTAAAATGATGATATAACGTCGATAATTAGCCATATGCATTTAAGATATACAATTCCACTGTCTTTAAAAATCCGAAATGGCCTCCAGCGTCAAGAGCATTACGTCAAAGGTTATGACGTAAACGTAAAGATAATTGTATGACGATATAACCTGAATCTGAGTTTAGAAATAATTGATGCGTATATTATTAATTATTTTTAATTACTTCTAGTAACAGCAATGGAAATCACGTTTGGCGAATGTGAAATGGAAACTTATTTGTCATGCGTAAAGAAAATAACAAATATCAAATTACGATATAAAAATTAAGTGCAAATTGGGAAAAAACATTTGCCACCAACCTTTGCAAGTACAAATTATGTTTAGTTTTGAAATGAATTTTAGATGTCCTTTGATTTAGCTGCTCATCTCTGCTTATATTCCGTGGACATGTTACCGAGTTAAGACAAGCAAGCTAGGGTTACGAGGTCCTTAAGCTTGACACCTATAATCAGGTTTAGAAAGAATCATTGTACGATATAATATAAGATATGTAGCCTGGTCTGCTTCCAAGTAGGTGCCACGGACATTTCTTAAAGGGTTAAGATCTTGTCCACATCTTCCTGCTTCCTCAGTCATGTTTTTACCACATAGTAGATGCTCATCGATGACATTTCAAAGAAAGTTTGCTCCTTTTTCTAATTGCATTTCTGACCCAGTAAGATACTGCTTTGGAATTTAATAATAACTTTTGAATCAGTTTTGTGTGAAAACAATCCAAATAGTCTCTTATTGTGGATAGTTTGAAACCCACCGGTCGTATCATTGAGTAATTTCATCTAGTCCACTCTGTAACCGGCCAATCACAGCTTCACTATAGGGGTTTGACCGCTTTCCAGATTCATTTCACCACCAAATTGGAATAGGTCGAGACAACATGGAATTATTACGCTTTTGGTGCAGTGTGTTACACGGCCATGCACGGAGTTGGGATTTTAACCAGGAACTAAAGTTTAATTTTAGAATAGATAAGTTATTACTGAGATCTGCGGCCACAATCTCAATCGACAATCAGACTTATCCTACACGCACAATTATTAAGAGATGCAGCAAATCTCTTAGAAACAAACTTGCTAAACAAGTCTACCAGATGCCACAAATATTCAGGTTCTTTACAGAGAAATAAATGTCCCAACTAAGCAGGCGGAAACCACTAAATACCCAGACCCCACCCCATGGACATGTACTTTGCCTAACATCAACCAGGATGTCCACATTAATAAATATGGGTCAAAACCCACAGATCCTATCACACTAGTGGCAACACTTCCCGACCAATGCTTAATATATACAGTTGAAGACTGGGTCAAAACTCAAATAATGGAACGGATTAAAAACAACCACATCTCCAAAACAGAAAGCTATAGGGGCTCCATCATTGTACAGAGATCTCTTGAAACTAATAACTCCTCCATTAAGAAAAATCGTAAGAGAAGTCCTTTTTTACAGTAAAAGTCCTAGAGCGTAATGGTCGAATTGCCGTGACAAATATGGGTCCCCTCTCACATTGACATCCCTGATCAAAAAGGCAGATAAAATAGCATAAACTTAGTTATCTGAGTGTGAGCACACTTATTAATCAGTCGTTCAAGGTCAAACAGCTTCAAAACAACATGAGTCAGTCAGACGCAATCTTGCCGCATTCAGAGTCAAGTGCCAACAGTAGAAGAGAAAATATCGGAACCGACCCGGTGTTATATATGTGGAGGGAGGAAGACTCTGCGATCTCCACGTCTTAGGTCGTACAGCATCAGATCCCCTTACCACAAGAAAGGAATTCAGGTCAGTGAACAATCTACATATATACGAGTCAATACGGTGCAAGAAACATTCAAACTACCCGTACATCGAAGTCGAGAATTGGGAGTGACAGGCAAGGTTGAGAAAGAAGTTGAGAATGCGTCTATGTTAAAATAAAGTCAGATATATTCCCACTTTCCGATAGCCACAGGGGACCAGAAAGACATTGCCCCACATAAATCAGTGGTGTTTCAATACGTTATATTCCGATGCCGCTTCGTACCTACGGACATGCCTTTTATATTCTTGTCGCACTTGGCCGAAGGCCAGACACAGAGTAATTGCATCCATTATAGTTAAGGAGGAAAGTAATACCTAAGGTTACCTTGGATTCTTCGGATGCAACGTTGGATTACCCTACTAAAACATCAAGCTTCAGCGCGCGAAGATTCACGAAAGCTACCTGCCATATACTTCCGCGCAGTAAACAGTAGACTAATTCCGTTATCGGAGCCAATTTAAACAGCTGGAAGGCAAGGAGTTAACTTGGGGTTTGGACCATAGTCACAATAGCTCCTGGGGAACAGCTCTTCAAATAAGTCTCAGCGGCTGGAAAGAAATGAGTGCAGAGGTTTGGAGGGTTGGAGAAGAAGCAGCAAGCTCGACGTGGAATCTTGGCGGATGAAGATGCAAAGTTCCACCCTCAATCACTCTATGTGATGAACTACCATGACAAGCTGCTTCGAATACAGCTGACAGCATTGTGTTTTAATTTCACTTCAAAACCTGTTTCTATCACAGCTCTTTAGGAAATACAATTATGACTTTCTAGAACCACCGTTGAAAGAGAACGATAATTGGATCAAGAATTAGGCATATAAACAAGATCATTTATTATTGAAAGGAAATATATACCCCGTTATTGATCTACCTTTGATAAATCACATTTTTAACTTTGTGTATACAATTAAAAGCTTAAATTAAATGAGTAAATTTCACTGAGTTAGATTAGATTATTACAAGTTAATGTTAGGCAAAGTACGTATTTATGGAGTAGGGTCTCGGTATTTAGTGGTTTCCTTGGTAAACTTCTGATTTTTGTTTAAATTCTTGTATTTGTCTTTTCTTGTTGCAGTTTTCTATTTTTGGTATCACAATTTCATTTCAACTGATTTAGTTTCGGAAACTTTACTACTGGCCATGACGTTATGAAAACTACTTCCCGTCTTGACAAATATTCACCTTTGATCCAAATCTCTTGGCGCATGCGTCGACCTTAAATGTAGAGTGGAACATAATAGTTTGTATCATAAATACGCCTCGAACAGTACTATTACAGAGGTAAGGATGTGTATTGGATTCAACGTTAAATTCACAATGGACTCCCAAAGTGACGTCCTACTATTAAATTCATCCATAACTTTCAAACTGTAAATTCCCCTAGAGACTCATACTGGCACCAAATGTTAAATCTGTAGATTCGTGGGGCTGTTTATGTTTGTTTTACGTTAATTTCCTTTACACATACTGGCTCAGTTCAAAATAATAGAAGAGTGAACTTCTGCATCTTCTGCGGCAACACATAACCCCACACTGTATACCGTCCCCCCCCCCCAAAAAAAAATGCTCAAAACATGACTTGCAGCAAATTTCTCATATTTTCGTTTCTGTTGTCGTTTTTATGTGACATGAAATGTTGCATTATACTTCATATAGATAATATAATAAGTTCCTAACATGCATCACAAATTGAGGTTATTGTGTTTTGAGTTATTCAGACTAATGGCAGGTAGGACAATTCTCCAAAAAGGAAAGAACAATTTTTTTCCACACTTACGTACTTGTAATATAATGTATACAGCATTACTGTGTATACTGTCTATACTTTTTCGAACTTTCTTAAAATGCAAGAGCTTTGCTATGAACGGCCAGATATCAGGGTATTAATTCAATGAGGAAACCACCCTAGCATTTACTAATTTTCGTAAAGTACCCCAAGCTTGTAATGGAAGAAGTATTTCATATCAAGATTATGATCAATTCACGTCCGCTGTTGAACATACTTTGTATGTCCAAAATGATGATGGTAATATACGCCTGTAATAAGGAAAGGGGATATGAGGGTAGTGGATGGTTCACAAAACCAAATATTTATTTTTTCCTCGACACAATATATAAAAATGCTAGATTAATATCAATGTTTATTAACGTGGTGCTGGCCTACTGTCATATAAAGCATCACTCGTTGTACTTACACATTTAGCACTGATTATTGCCTTTTTCAAATTTTGTATTTTACGTTTCTTGGGGATCTTACAATATAACCTGTTAAGCTTAAGTGTACGTCTGGATGTTATGCAACATTTAAGTGATATTAATCAACATAGGTGAATTGCCCTTTATAATTAGTTGGGACTTGCATAATCTTAATCTCTTTCCATCTCTATGCTAATATTTGTACACAAGAAATGTTTTATTGAACTAAAGTTATGTAGATCTTTGGTAGGGTTAAAGCATGACGCTAGACTTATTGTGTACGGATTAGCGCACAATGACATCGACTTTCTTGGGGAACATTCATAACTGACCCTTCAAAAAGTCTTCGTAAAGGGGCAAACGATTCAACGCATTATCTCAGAGCAATCAAAACGTGCTCTTCAATATTGTACTAAACTATGCTGTTAATTAATATGATTCCGCATCTTTTACTCTCAAATATCAATTATAGTACGCTTAAAACCAATTATAATTTATAATTTAGCATTCACTCTTGACCTCATCGAAAAGCACAAAAATACTAATCTTGTCAATAATGCAGATTGATATATTTACAAATCCCAATCATGTTTTCAACTACACCCCACCCCAACACCTAATATTTTTGTGTCTTTTGCAATACATTAAAGTTTGCAGGCATGTTTTTTGGGCCATCATCAATACTCTCTGTAACAAAGAGATGAGAACAAATACGACGGAGATACTATTCTGTTTCATTAAATACAAGACATAATTCTAAATATAAACCATAAAATAATTAGTACTTTATCGCAAAATTTAGGCATCGACCACCAGCTTTAAATTTTCGTTCCATTTCTCTTTAAACCATATAACGTTCTTTCATATCTTTTGCAGTTGTATTATTGTTAGATCTCGACCCAAAATAATCAAAGTCATGAAATCTTAAAATGTCGGTGTATACCTCATGCAAATTTAGCAATCAATGATGCTTATATAGAATCATAGAATTTAACCCTTGTTAGACAGATATTACTAAAACCGAGAAGCAAAAAAGTGTAGTATGCGTTTCACTTTCATTCTAAAATGAACAATATTAATTGACATAAATGATGAATCTTAAAATGTATTTAAGTCTTCATTATAAGACATGAGACTTTGCAAAGAGCAAGATACAACACGTTGTGTAAAATATGCTTGTTTTAGCATTCAGATACTTGCTTTTTAGATTGTCATAACACGTAGTATGCGACACATTCTACAATCCTCAAACACAATGGAGCTGCCCTATTTAGACCACAACGCATATTTTACGTGTCGATGTCATCAAAACGGAATATGCAATTTGCTCGATTATATTGTTGCTTTTTTTTCCAATACGCTGGAAATTATGCTTGTAATTTATGATCTTGCCTTTTTTGTATTGTATCCCACACCATCTATGAAGTCTGGAGTTTTATTAGAACAAGTTGTAATTGTTCCGCTCCTCATTCTCTCCTATTTGACCTTAGTAAGTTTTAAAGCACCTATATTTTGCCTACTCTTATTTAAGATTCAATTATTAAAAACATTATAATCCGCGAGGAATAAGAACTCTACCTATTTCAAAACTAGCATTATGAGTCAAACAAGGTGAACTAAAGTAATGCTCTTGATATAGTTTGAGATTATTCAAACATATAGATAAGAATACTTAAAAATATGATATAACACTAAAATATCTTGCTTCACAAACCAGTCATGCAGATCACCAAGATAATTGAATTTGAAATGTTTCATGTCATCTTTAAAATATTGGTAATCAGAGTAGCCGATATCTGACACAGAATTCACAAATCCATTCATATGTATTGTTGGCGATCTAGTTTCATCAAACCTTTCAAAGGAATTCATTTAATTATACTAATAAATCTTTTTCTATTTTAATGTATTGGCAGTATACTTGAGCAATCGTTATCCTTTACGTTTTAACTGTGTCTATGATTTTACCATCGTTAGAGTTTGCCAAGTTGTTCTAGCGACTGAATTATAAACCAATAACAATCTAAAACTCTTATTGTTCCTAAAGCAAAGCCTCCTTTACCGTCATTTTCAAATGTATCGACTTTCAACTCTTGTCAAACGAGATTTTCTTTCGTCATTATTTTGTATTTTTGACACTTCAAAGTCTGGATCTATTGTTACTAAGGCTTTGATAACCAAACGAGAATCGTGCGCAGGAAACATATGAGAGGAAATGGAACAATTTTTGGATATGTATAATTTAAATAATAAGCATATGGGAAGGACGTCTCTATTTGAATGATTGTAACTTTGTTGATGTTGGCAGCCACATCTTCTTCCCCTTGTGTGAGATGAGAGTAGGGTTTGTTCTCTTTTGTGTTAACGTCTTCAGAAATCTCGTTTTAACAAATATAACATATATTTATTGATTTTATAATCCTTTTCACTTTAATGAGTAAAGATCATTTCGGAAAGGTTTGTTTGCATTTGTTCTTCCGAACGGTTTCTGCAAACGATTCTGCATGTTCTTAAAAGTTTTTATTTAGTTTGCTTGTCTGCAATTTTTATGATCATAAAATTTGTTTTTCTTTTGACGTTAAGGCAAATTCCTGCTTTTGTGTGTATGAGAGTATTTGGGCGAGTGTGTTTGTTTGCTGTTGTTTCATCCATTAGATATTTGATAATTGTTTACACTTGCTTCTTGGTTCAATAACACTTTAAATATAACAATACAGAATAAACTGACCCTGACCCTGCTGCTTGTGTTGGTAGTGTCTATTGCGATATCTCTAAGGTTACATAATACTTCATAAATAAAATAAAAATATGATACCACGTCGAACACATCTCGTTTTTGATCTTTGATCTTTATTTATTTTAAATTATACTAACATTAAAAACTCAACATTTATCATATAAAGAGGATACGTGTTTGCGTTCTCATTAAATTGTCAACATCTCTAACAATGTCTTTCCACATCATTTAGTCTGAACGGCCTGTAAAGGTTGTTTCCTGGTAAAAACATTTTGAACTTGTTATAGTCGATCTCGATTACATAATATCTGGTATATTTTACGGACATTCATTTAATATATATATAAGCTTCCCACTTTCAAAAATAATTAATTAATTAATTAATTAATTCTGTATGTATGTAGGTATTTATTTATTTATTGATTTCCTGATTTTGTTCTTTCCTCCACTAATACATCACATGGATTTCATTATATATGCCGAATCTTTCATCTTTTATAGCGTGAGAGAGAGAGAGAGAGAGAGAGAGAGAGAGAGAGAGAGAGAGAGTCTCAATCGTACATGCAGAAGAACGTACTGGTGTAACGAACGATCGGAATTGTTTTTCTTTTATAAACACGTACATACATTTTGAGTCTTTAAAATGAAATTATAAAATAGACAGGAAGGCAAAACATACAAATCTAGATACATAAATAACTAGGGAACAAGTCCTCGATGAGAAGATAATTACGATATTAGAAATAATTAAAACTTAAGCAATAAATTTCTCTTTTATACTATTGTTTATTTGCCAATAGTCAAATAGCTAACGTATGTTTATTTTAAAATATACTTGACCACACCAATAGTCAGCTGATGTGTATAATTGACATATTCAAAGGCGACAATCCATAACAAGCCAGACAACCGGTGGCGTGCATTGAACTATTCGATGAATAAAAGAATCAGATAATATAAGTCCATGTCCAGACATACATATTCATCTATAACGGATTACTATACCACCTGCTTGATATAAACCAGTTCCACCTGGTATGTCTCTGAATATACAAGTTTATGAGACATTCAAATAATTAAACCGAAGGAAAATCGACACCTGACAAGAGGAAAGTTCTTCGGAACTTCAGAATTAACGCCCATCGAATCTTATATAATAGCTAGATTTATTTAGCACAATTGTAGTGGCTGATCGTAGACAATTTCCGCGGACGTCAGTCAGCCTTTGAGATGAAAATAACCACAGGTGTATTTATTTTGGTCTTTGGACTCCTGACATATGTTCGCTCAGGTACTTTTTTGACATATTATTCCTTTCTTATTTTATAAATTTCAGAACTAATATAATTTTAGTGACTTTGAAAAGGTTTCTGGTATTACAACTTCTATACACCGCATTATACAAGCCTATATTTCCAAACTTTCTTACGGCGATATGATAATACGTCAGCAAGGAATCACAGTGCTGTTAATGTTAAACCTTCGCGTCCATTAATTTCTTAATGTCTTCTGCTGGAAATATATATTTATAGAACTATGTTTAATTCTATTTCAGCGACCAGAAATATAGTTGGTATTGTTATTGTCGTTATCGAGGGCTTACATCACTGATATACTTTTTTCCACATTGGCTAGACCAGCGGAAATGTATCAAACGTTAACTAAAATACAATTTCTTTCATTATGAAGATATTTCCATTTCCGATTATACCATAACATAGAATTTTCATTTTTCATATTGGATCATATACACATTTTGCTGAGTCTCTACATGCTAAAGGCATTAAAAATGTTGGGTACATGCGTTATGACAATGTACTGTCACCATATTCATTTAAAGGATAAAACGACGATAAAAAGACATTTCCAAAACGATGATGCGTACGATTATACACATTTAGAACACTGAAAGACAGCTAGCGTATACTTATTTTTGTTGTGTTTTCCTGCAACGTATATTATTATCCTAAGTTACTTACAAATTCAAGGGGCCTCGAGTGACCAAGTGGTCTAAAGCGCTCTCCGTTACGGATCACTGCCATCTCACTTCTGTCTGCGTGGGTTCGAGTCTAGGATTCGGCTAATGCGGATATGTTAGAAAGCTTGCCAATAGCTTCTCGTGGGTCGGTGGTTCTTCCCGGAGATTTCCCGGTTTCTTCCTCCACCATTAATACTGGCCGCCATGTATAGCCTATCGTGTGCTGAAAAATGGCGTTAAGCCCCACAACAACAACAACAACAACAACAACAACTACTACAAATTCAATGTGTGTTTATCATGTAACATGTACATGCCTTGCACTGTAATGCACTTATCTCGATATTTGGTTTACAAACTTTAACCCACATTCTATTTTTACACCTTTTCGCTTTTGAGGAATACTGCGAAAGAGCATCGCGGAAACGGAAAAAGAACAAATGTTAATACAACTTGAAGCTTGCGCTAGCATTGTCTTTACCTAAATTTTGATTTTATAATGATTTTATAATTCAAATGGCGAATGTTTGTTTTGATATTTTGCATGAATGAATGAAATTAGTATACCCTTTGAAATGGGACCCTTCATGCATAATAACATTCGTAGTGGTAATATATAATATATAAGTAGTAGTATCATTAATAGTAGTGATAGTGCACCAATGCTAATCATCATCATCATCATCATCATCATCATCATCAGAATCATCATTATCATCATCATCCCGAGTATATAAAACTCGTTAGAAACAGTACATGTATTAATTCTGTATATCAATTATCTAGTGATATAAAATGTGTAAGTTGTACAATATTATTGCAGGGTTTTTTCCGTTTTCTTCGGTAACTTATGCTCTTGGACAAATGATCAGATTATAACAGACTTACAACATTGATTAATACACTTTGCCAGGTTGGAGCTGTTAACATAACACACAATTCAGAATGAACAATAAAGAAATTCAAAAATTACCTTTCGTTTCTCTACGTCAGCCATACGGAAGAACGTATCATGTGATAAAGTTGTCCCTCCGTCTATCGTACACCCGATTTCGGGCCAAATGGTCAAAGGACAATGTCACTGGCTGAAAGAGGAAAAATGGTTTGTGTGTGGCTGGCATTTATAGAAAGGATGAAGATTGTCAAGATTGTAAATTTCCTGATCAAGTGGGCAAGGCTCAAGGTCATCTAAGAGAAACAATTTCAATTATCTACATAGATGACTTTTTAACCTTGTGCCTTTCAAAACTAACATGTTTTATTATGACATATTTCACAATAGCTATAGAGATGTATTAGTGGGAAAAATGTATATTGACACAGAATGCAACGTTGGAGTTGCAATATAACCTTGGCCATTCTTCCTTTGTCACTGAGGATATTAATCTCAGACAAACATTGACCGTTTGTTTCATGCTTCTACAGCACCTCCACCCCAGCAATGATCATTTAATGACTAAACAAAAGAAAAATGTTAAGAAAAATAAAAAGGATCATTTCATATTACAAGAAAGGTTAATATCCTAATTTGTTATTAATAACGGAATATTCTAATGGCACTGGCACATAATGGAAAATAAAAAACGAATAACTTTTATATACCATTAAAGTTAAAGCAACCATGTCTTGGCACTAAGACAAACTTGACCAGTAGTTAGAAAATCTACATTTATAAGTATGTTGCATACCATACAGAATTATCAGGATACTTGCATCACCAGCTCGAGCATTGTTTTCAATCCAAAGATATTTTTTATTTGTGAATTTTTACGACTAAATTTAAATTTTATTAATTGCAAAATACCATTCTATAAAGAGCTTAGAGCTATGCAATAATCCATGACAAGAAAATATATGAATTGTAATATACAAAAAGATCAGAGCTCGTTTCACAAAATTTTGATTCTTTTGAAAAATGCATTCGAGTATTGTGGATTCGATGTTAAACATTAAATAAGATTTTAAAGTTTTCTCCAATGTATCGTCCTTTTTGAACAATGTTTGATCTTTAGGTTTTTTTTGGAGCACAGTTTTAATCCTCCTTGAAATATAATCAATACCAACGTCGTATTTTACATATAGAAGTGAAAGTGTCTCCAATTCGAATATGTATATAATATTTACATCTATCTTAGTTCGGTATACATGTAGTAACTCCTACTTTCTTAGTTAAGATAATTCATCATGTACTTACCCAAAGATAATTGTTATTTATATGTAATTTGCATTGTTTTTTTATGATCATATGTTATGTATATTTGTATTTTACACCTAACATATGTCATTAAAGAGTTCATGTACTATCTGACTGGTGACATTGATTTTGTAAATATCATATCATAGAGAAAATAGTTTTCTATACATTGTCGATTGAATATTCGGGTTATTTTTACTAAGAGTAAACAGCTTGATCTGAATCTGAGTCAAAAACCTTAGACTTTCACTTGGAAATTTCTAAACTTGTTGGCGACTTTGAAGGTTCTAGGAAGTTAGCTAACCTACATCACGGCTATTAGCTTTCATGTTGTTTACTTGAAATCTTAATCGTTTCTAATATGACATCCGAAGTGGAGTCAGTTGTATTGTTGTGTTCTGTTATAAGTTGATTTAATTATTTAAATTCTTCACTGGCATTACAAAGTGCTCAATTATAATTCTTGGACTAAATTATTAATTTAGAAATTGAGTTAATTCAGTCAAGGTCATTTGGTGTTATGGAGAAATAAATTATTTATTTCATTTTACAAAATGTGTTGGTTTTCGCTCTTTTCTGTTACTACCTTTAATACCATAGGGTCGTAACGGAAAATTAGGAGGCCATCTGAGTTGATTTATTTATTTAAATTATTAACTGGATGCTTAGGAAGATAAAACCTTCTTCGCACAAATAAACACAAAGTATAGGAAGACAACAGGTAAAACGTAAAGGCTTTAAATTCTGTAAAATTTTATAAATAAAAGACATACGTGTAAAATCCATGAAATATATATTTACTTTATGCCGTTCAAGTCAGAATATACAGATGATTTCAAATGGGTAATGATTTAATATTGAATTTATGAAACGAGTTGAATAATGCCCATCTTTTGCGAGCCTTGGCAAGCAAAAGCTCGACATTATTTAACAAGTTTCATACATTTAATATTAAATCATTACCCATTTAAGATTATTTTTATCACATAGTGTTTATTTCAGTGGAAATTATTTAGATGGAAAGAAGAAAGAATAAATTCATTCATTCTGACAGACGATGCACCTTTCATTTGTTGAGCGTAAAAAATAGTCCCAGCCAAAGTTGGACTAGTATTGGCGTTTAAAAGTAGAGTATACTTTTGTGACAAACTATAAATCAAAGAACAAGCGTTCTTGCGAATAAACAGAACATTTTATACAAAATCATTTTTCAACACTGTCCAATGTGTTTGATGTCGCATTGTTTGATGCACTACCCGTACAGTTGACGATCCATGTTTACATAACCTTAAAGTGTCATTTCACAACTAAACATTACATTTATATTTCAATGTTCATATGAAAGAAGTTTTACTGGATCCAAGGATTCCCATATTTACTGTAATGTATTTGTGACCGGATATTTGCAGTGTTTGATTTGGAACAGTAGACTACAGAATATGTAAACAAATTTCGTTTTGACTCGGAATTGCATCACATATTTACCGTGTAAATATGCAGTGTTTGGACAAATGTCTGTCAGTTTCGAGACCGGTTTATGTGAACAGGGGTGAGTTTATTTCCTTCTGTAAGTTAATATTTAAACCACGCGTGCATATAGGGTGGAGTCCATGCTACAGATACACCGCATCCCAAAACCCTCACCCCACATAAGTAATACTCGTAGTTTTACTTGTTGTTGTTAATGTTTGTGTCTTGTGGTTTCAGCCAATTTTTATGTTATGATATGTTATACATGACATAACAAACCCCTGTGGGGATAAAATAGCCATATCGAAGCAGACGAGACCATTTTTGCCCAATTCCTACTCGCTACTCGATTCGAAACATGGGATGCCCTCTGGTTGAGGTACAACCTTTAGGAGGTATGCATGAGTCAGGTATTGTGTCTGATACGCGATCGGCACAACACCATCTCATCTCTCCCAGTTCCTCTATACGGGTGGTATTAATTTCCAATAGGGGTTTGACGCTCTTAAGTTTGTTTGTTCAGCTGTATTCAGTTTGATTTGTCAAGTATTATGACAATGCTGATTTATACAATATTTGAAGTTAGGACATGTGATATTCCATTCCTAACCGTGTGACTGCATCCCATCTTGGCAGTCCTTTCCGAACTTTCTACGAACATGATTAGGCAGCCAGCTTTTTATTATACTTACCCAAACCGTATGAGGATACTATGCTTCTGCAACATATGGGGTATTAGTGGGTTGGCAGGTCGTTGGTGTTCCAAGGTTTTGATGGTGCAACAAGAATCTGGCAATATAGTGAAAGTTGTTTTTGAGATGTTTCAATGAAGTTCGAAGCTTTTATTATAGATGAAACTTTATACACTACAAAGCTTGTGTAGATGGTGTCCTGTCATGTTGCAATCAGTGATACAATGTCGTCTCCATCATTAAAGGTCTATTTTCATTGACATGTGGCTACGATAGGAAACACTTATTTCATTCAATTTCTTTTTTGAAGAAATTAGTGGATTAGGTTGCCACATTTTTTAATTCGCAAACGTCAAATATTGCCATGAGCGTGGCATTTTGTTGAAAATAAATAAAAGTAAGTCCTTGGCTGATTGAAATTATTTGATTGCATTTCGCTGTCATTGATGTCTTAATAAAATTTATTTAAGACATTCATAAAATAAGAATATCTAAAAGCGCAAACCTTTTAACTTGCTTATTTGTTTATTTATTCTTTATATTGATTAACGAAATTTAAATGCAAGCCGAAACTTTGCATTCTCAAACATTAACTCATCTGCATTTGGCCAGCACCCACAAGCTCGGAAACAGCCTGGTTGAAAGACGTGACCACAAGATTCCAGACCGACAAACGGACATTTGTTGACACCAACCTTCCTTATCAATTGACCTTTCATCTCAGGCGTGGATCAGATGATCTGATCTTAAACTTAAGGAGGAACTATGAGATTGATCCAAATGCTGACATCTACGTTGTGGAAACGTTGAAAGACGGTCGAGATATCCTGAAAAAAACGACAAATTTGGAAAATGAGGTAAGGTTTTATTGGATTACAAATTTTGCATTGAGACGAATATTGTCAAAGGGCGATTCGTTGATATTATGAATGATATTTTTGGTTAGTAAAAAACGTTTATGTTTTAATTATTTATTCAAAGATAGAAAACTATAAAAGTAAAGAAATTTAAATAAGCATTATTAGGTGCTACCTTTTTTTAAAAATCAGAAAAGTGGCGCGTATAAAGTTAAAGGTAATTGATCAGAAGATATATTTTTTAATGAATCATACATTTTAATGATAACAGAGAGAAAAACAGTTACCTCCACCCAAGTATCTAAAGAAATACAAGACAAAGATATCAGTAACTCATATAGCAATCATTCAGGATAACCTAAGGAAAACTACGTCTACAAAATAACTGACGACTGTACAAAGTACAAAAGAATTATACGATGGTGATAATCATTCAATTATGGTGAGATGTTCAAACAATAACTAAAGATAAAGAATCTGAAAATCATACCTAATGAATGAATAGTGTACCAGTTTATTGTTCTAGATACAATTATACATCAAAGTTATTTCCAGTTCTCGTTGCATGAATCGATTTCCTTCATTTAGTAAAGTCTAAATGAGCAACATTTTGACACTTGCGACGTTATCCATCTCGAATTATTCAACCAGTTTTTCAGGATCTTCTTATTTTCTCAAGAAAAAATTTTATGAGTGTAAGACGTATTTTCGCTTTCTACCATGTACTATTATTTTGGATTTGACACGCGAAAACTCTAAATTTCTTGTTCAGGATGAAACATTACAATAAGAAACATACATGACATAGTATGAA
>JAECUM010041814.1:0-40035 GCA_016617855.1 Megalonaias nervosa
GACATTTCTGGTATCACCTCATAAACTGCCTCCTCGTTATTCTCTTGTTCAAGTGAAATTTGCAAGGAACTGTCAAAGATGTCTTTGGTAATTATACTTGTAAATGATTTAAGAATTAACTCTTACAAAAGTGTTTCGAAGATAAGGGACGAGAGGTTTTAGAACTAATTTCATAATAACGTAAAAGATTAATATTTGTCAATTCTCTTGAACCAATGTGTTACTTATTAGGATATCTTATGCGGTCTATTAATAAAACTTTTCCATGCAAATGTGAAACGAAAACAAGATTTCTGGTCATATATCATATTTATATACACGAACTTATTTTCTCAAACTCTAATTTAAGACTAAGCTTGTAAGATTTCCCTAAAATGTAAAATGAATTGGGCTGTTATAGGTTGAAATAAAACATCATACAATGGTATCGTCAGCTTTAAGCCTTATATGTCAATATGTACTCTTCATTTTCATATTAGAGTGATTTGCCCCTTCTCTGAATACACATCTATAATCAGTTTATTGAAAGTATAAATTGTATTAATTACCAATTCTCTATACATGAGAGAATATCTTCGATCTTTGGTCGTCGTATCCTTTCTCTACTCATGCAACGCTTGAGAATCTCAAGCAGTATGTCTGGACAACGTGTTGGAAGTTTGGGTAAATCTCCGCGGAGAAGAGTAATTTCTAACTGTAAAATAATAATTTGCCCTAAAATTAATCCGAATGCATTCTTAGCAAAGCTGATCAGTAATAAAATGTAATTTTCATTTACTAAATAAGCCATAGTGCCAGTATGTATATATGAAATTATATTGTTATTGCAGTAGCTGAACATTAAAGTCATTATTCTTTCAGTGTTTAAAAGGGATTTGGTTCATGCTCGCTTTTGATACAAATAATATAGGTGATTAAGAACTCTCCAAATGCATGTTTTCTAAATGACAGTTTATAAGCTTTTAAAATGATGTTACCCGAATACCAATTCCTACAACTCATTATTTGTAACTGACACCAAAATACTGCTAAATAAGTTTGAAAGTTGAATGGCACACTAATTTGTGTTTTAAGGTTTCAATTATATGCATTTTTGATGAATTGCCTTCCACTTTAATTTAACTATTAAAAATGCTGTACCATACCTCCTCTTTTCTATTTATAAATGCAAACGGAATGCTCGATAAAGAATGTTTTGCCGGTCCACTCAAGTCTAGTATGTTGAAAACCTCAACCACAGTCATGGCAAATTGATAGACATCGCCTTCCTTCGTATACTCTTTGTCTCTCAGGGTCTCAATTGGCAGCCTGCATAATGTTACAGAATAACATCAAAATATAAGCCGTTTTTTGCTGCGTGATAATCTTTGAATTTATTGGTGTCAAGTAAACCTAATCATCTCTCATATTAGCCAAGATGTTTTATTGAAGTTTGTATTTTCGGAAGACCTGCTGTAACTGCATTTCTTAACTTTGAGCATTGCATGATGTTATGGCTCTTTTTTTAAAGCAAATTTTAGGATATATATATATATATATATATATATATATATATATATATATATATATATATATATATATATATATATATATATATATATATATATATATATATATATATATATATTTCTAATGGGTTATGATTTAATATTGAATTTGTGAAACAGGGTGAATAAGGTCCATTTTAAAAATGTATATTTCGGCACAATACGATAATATACGATACAGTATAATACGATACACTGGTACAATACAAGTACAATGCCATTAGTATAATACCATACCCATTAATACAGTATAATGCAATACATTAGCACATTACAAATACACTAATATGCAATACAATACCGTATATTTATTTAAGATGCAGTTTCGAGTCTTGCCATAGGATCAGCCTGGTCGTCAACAATGGTGTTTATTTGGGCATTCTGCTAACAAGGCTGATTGTGATATGTTATAATTTCCAGTTTTGCAAGCCAATGCCAACGATTTTCATACATTTAATGTTAATCCATTACCCATTTGAGATTCTGCTAATGACAATTTTTATTTTCATAGAAATAGTTTCGAGGGTAAGAAGAAGAAATAATTTCGTTTATTCCGGCTAACACGCAAAACCTTTGTGGCAGTCAATAGCCAGTAACATTCAAGAGTAAAGTTGATTTAGTTTGCAAATTATAATTCAAAGAGCAGCTGTCCTTCAAAATTAATAGAACATCTGACACAGGCAGAATCATTTTTCAACACTGGATCTCCCATTGAAGTTCTTATTGTATGTCACATAGTTCAGTTGGGTTTGGTTAGAACGAGTTATTTACATGAGAATATTTACTTGTTTCCACTAACAGTGCGACAATTCCACAATTATGCATTCCATTTGTTGGATATTCATTGGACATAATGATTACTGGATGCAGAATTTCCAAATTCCAGATTTACTGAAATGTATTTGGTGAGAGGATATTTGCATTATTTAATTTGAAAGAATTGACCTATACCCTAAGTTTTATTTCCAACAAGCCCCTGTGGGGTAAAATGGCCATGCTACAGACTTAACCTTTCCCCTTTGCCCCTTGGGCAATTCATTGGAATAATGACCCCCTCCAAAATCAAAATTAAAAAAATTAGATAATATTAGTAAAAGAAAAACACTCCAAAAAGCCAGGTAAAGGAAATTGGCAGAACATCACCAAAGAGAATACTGCGCGAGAATTTCATCGCCTTATTGGACCAATTAGATTCACGCAATGTGATATGTTAATGTTGACATATCAAAATTTTTAAACTGCACACGCTATGTAAAGTGTACCATTTATGTGAAATATATTCTTATTTGATGACCTTATTTCTTATTGTAATTGTTTCTTTTCATTTTGTAGTTGTATTTCGTGCTCTAAGAAGCATTTTTGTTCTCAATGAATCTCATCTGTACAGTTCAGCTTCCATCTTACACGGAAACATTAACAGCGAATAGTGTGGGGAACTCTTGTATTCCTAAAAATTATGTTTTGAAAAGTTTTATATGACATAAAGAGTATTCTTTTGTATTTGCCGTTCAGCTAGTTGTGAAGATTATATTCGAATCTATAGCCGGATCCTTTAATATTAGTGTGAGAGAAACGTATAACTTCTTTGAGATCTCTCAACACTCTGCATGAACCATTCCTTGTCGACATAAAAGAAGCGTCTTTATACGATTAGGTTTCATGAATTTCATTTTAAATGAACACAAAAGTTAAATTAAAAATTTCACATGACATAAATACTGATTTTATTTGACAAAACCACATACTATTATACTGAATTTGACTTTGATACACATTTGAAATCCTCCGTGACTATGCAATTGTATTACCGCAGGTGGTATTACTTTTCATGTAACATTATGATTTGTTACGTGATTCATAGATTGATTTCTATAAAATCTTAAACAAAGTTTACTAGAATTGTGCTCGTAGTTTTTTATCACGTTCTCTCTCTCTCTCTCTCTCTCTCTCTCTCTCTCTCTCTCTCTCTCTCTCTCTCTCTCACACACACACACACAGCAAAAGCCAATTCATCTTTCAACATGTTGCCTTTAACCCAGTCTTCACAAGTAGGGAATGCGCAGCATCTTGATAGTCGCAATGGGTACACCTGCCGGAATTGTTTACTGGAATTGTGCTCGTATCCTCTCTCTCTCTCTCTCTCTCTCTCTCTCTCTCTCTCTCTCTCTCTCTCTCTCTCTCACACACACACACACACACACACACACACACAGCAAAAGCCAAATCACCAGTTCTGCCTGTCTTTGAATATGTTGTCCATAACCCAGTCTTCACAAGAAGGAAATGCGCAGCATCTTGATAGTCGCAATGGGTACACCTGCCATTGAACAAACAATACATGCCAGGTAAGAAGGTTCAAAGGTAGCACGTTAAGAATAATTTCTCAAACACTATTGCTAAATATGGATTGTTTAAATTCGAGTTGGCATATTTCATGAAAATGTCCCTAAAATAGCCAGGTATTCGATCTAGGTTTTGCCTAGAAAGCCCTTTACCGTCAAGTTCCACTGTTGATATCAATGTTCAGCGTATGTTGTGCGTAATGTATCGAACCGTGAGTGACACACGCCTTAGGTATTAATTCTCCAAAAAATATAACCTGGAACATGTCAAATCTGGCAAACGCCTTTCTCTTAGAATATACAAGGTAAACATTAAAAAGTTTCGGACCTAAAATTATTGCCTATGACAACTTTTGAAAAGAGAAGATAACAATTTCAGGTCAATCATAAATATGATTTTTGTAACGTTAGAAGTAATACTTCCCGATGAATTTAAATCATATATATATATATATATATATATATATATATATATATATATATATATATATATATATATATATGTGTTATATATATATATATATATATATATATATATATGTATATATAATGTGCGTGCGTGTGTGTAGATAGAGAGGTAGAGCAGCTTTTGTGGTCAGTGATAGCTTTGTTCATGGACGTAGTTTTTTCACGTGAAGAAGAGTCTGCTTTATTCCAACGTTTGAAAACTACTTATAAAATACGGAATCATTAAAGTTTACACTTTGATTATTTTAAATCTATGTAAGTAGCATACAATTGGCATGCATAAAAATATCGAAATTTTTACTCTTTTATCTTCTTCAGCAACCCATAGATCGAATGTACTGATGCTTCTCAGGATCCAGCCTGCATTGTGAAACTTAGCAATCAGTTTAGCTGTATTACCCAGAACTTGCAATAAGCTCATTATATCAGTCATTTTCATTGCGACATCACGCATTTTACTACCTTTAGGGTACTGAAAAACCTGTAAAGGAAAGAAAACCTAACATAGAGTAATATCTATTTGATGCTTCATTCTAAAAGGGAACGACTACAGAAATGTGAACAAGAGGAAATTGCTTTATTTAAAATAATCCAGGTGTTAGATCCAAATGTTGCATTGATACATTTGACAAAAGTATTGTTTTCAAATCAAGAGTATTCCTATCCTATATAATAAGAACAATTCAGTCCTTTTAAAAAGCATCTCATTTACATGTTTAAATTATCTACATTAATACACGTAGCTACGGCTGTCACAGTATCTAAAGCCATATAATTTACTAACATCTTTCAAAATTTGCAAATTGCCGCTTTATACACCACTTATTAAAAATGAATCAAACTTAATTTGTACCAGTTCTCTATGCATGTCATTGTCATAATTCAATTCCAGACTTTTGGCTCCGGATAAGGTCTCAAGCTCCTGAAGACGTAGATCAGTCTGGGTCATCAAAAGGGCTTCTGACACTGTACATGTGCCTTGAGGATCCTGCCAAAAAATGTGATATAATAATGTCTCATGCTTAAAATAGATTACTTGTAAATAAGAAAGAAGCTAGAAGATGGCTTTTGATTTGTTGTTGGTTGTTGTTTTTTTTAATCTTTCCCTACTTTACAACAAAGAAGAATTGAAAGTAGATATGCACTTATTAAAGATGTATGCCTCTTCCCCCCTTGCTGACCCGTAAGTATGAGGCATACAAATTCAAAAGTGTCAGAAGCAACGAAAATGCTATAAAAGCATCAACATTATATCTGGTGTTTTTCATGGACATACAAACATGAATCTTATATTTCGTTTGTCGACCTCAAATGGGTTTTTGATAAATAGTGCAAATAAGGCTTTTTCCTATGACAAAGTTCTCTAAGCCCCAAAATAATTTTAAAATAAAAATGTGTTTCAAAAATATTTGAACATTCCCGTAATGACCTCCATTTAATGAGGTCATCTGCTCATAATCATCATAAAGTATATACAATTTCATGGCGCTTAGGTTACCATTTTATTTAATAGTGCACTCAGACGGAATCGAAACAGACCAAACCGAAATGCAGACGTACGGATGTACATAATTACACAAATTGGAATGGAGAGCCACAACACAATATGTCTGTAGTGTTGGGGCATATTAACGTAAAATATAACACCACAATGCCATTGGTGTCTATTTGCATACATACATACGTACGTACATACATACATACATACATACATACATACATACATACATACACACATACATACATGAATCATAAATTTCGTTTGTCTGCCTCAAGAGGTTACATTAAAGACACTGAGATCGACATGCATGCATACATATATACATAATTCATACATTTATAAGAAATGTACATACCTCTTGTATATACGCATCATTGTCAGACATCAAGTCCGTGCTCTGTATCATTATGTATGTGCTCCCTCTATACAGCTCATCGTTATAGTAATGTCCTGTAACAAAATGTGAATCAATTTTACAAGTCGTAATGTAGGGAGGTCAAATTGAATTCCAGTGATTTTCCAACCAGTTTCCAATATTGAATGCGTTGATATGCCTGTAGCCTCGAATGTGCTAATGTACTAAAGGCCTGGAATATGGTGATGTGTTAACGATCTTTGATGTATCATAATAATATAATCCAAAATTTATATCCTTGTCTGAGTTCACGAAAATTCTAAATTAATGTTTTAGACCAAGAAAATTAATGAGTACTTTGTAATTCTAGTGAATAGTAACTTGAGTAAATAAATGCACCCAAATTAAAACTGAAAACAATAATAAGACTGATTCTGCTTCGCATGTTAATTCAAGAATGAATAAACCTAAGTTAAACAACTTTATATACCTTCCGCTTGAGCTAGGTCGCAATTACCATTTTCTGGAAATACTCTATCATCTTAATGGGAAAGTTCCATTCTGACACTTTCTACTGTTAGAATCAAGATTTATCGTTAACTCAGACGGAAAGATTAAAAAGAATAATAAACTGAATAATTAATCATCACTCATAGAGAAAAATTAGCTATGTATTATGTTATTTACAAAATAAATGCCACTGGTCAGGTACACCATCAACGTAATTTTTGACATAGGTCAAATACAAAAAATACAGACATACGCAACATATAATAAAGGAGAAAAGCCATATGCATAACAGATGTTACGAATGATTCTAGTGCAAATACACTTACTCTGTTTAGTGATTTTAATGCTCAACACTGTCCTCTGCACTCCCTGGAAACACAAATAAATCACATTAACAATTTTTCAAACAAATTGTAAATAATACTGTTGAATCTGTAAACAGCCGTTGAAACAGTATTGTTAACTGGTTGGGTAAATTACATCAACAGAAATATTCAGAAAAAAAAAAACATAACAGAATAGTTTGCATTGATTTTGATGCAAATTTCTTTTTTATTTTTCTTCCCTTCGCTAAATACGTGTGAAAAATTATAGAGCAAGATATGCTTGAAACTGTACAAAAGATAGACCATTTACATTTGCCAGATACTAACATTCAACCTCTCAAAGAATGAAATAAAGTTCTGGTCAGATGCTGTTTGAACGGCTGTCGGGAAAACCGACCCAGTTTTGACTTTGCGACAACTATGTCTATTTGTCTGACTTGATAAGCGCAACTGATGAATGTTTGAATGCATTTACAACAGACTAAAACTAAGACCTGTGTGTTTAACAATGTGCAGAAATTTATAATCATTTAATGATATCACAAAGATCTCGAGCACACATCATGTAAATGTTTCTAATCATGCGCACTCCCCTCCGGCCAATTTATTTTCGAATTTCCGTGCTTGTATATCCATATTTGAGGGAATAACGTCAATAGTACATAAAGATATATAGAATCTATGTTGTGGTTTGGACTGAGACAAGGAAATCCCAGTCGCGGGGTTACATTATATGTCTCCCCACTAGGCTAGCCTCGTGGGGAGACATATAATGTAACCCCGCGACTGGGATTTCCTTGTCTCGGTCCAAATCCCAACGTAGATTGTTTTTCTCACCCAATATTATTCTTTAAAGAAAGGACTCCTCACTTGCGCAATATAGTTCACGCGCCAATGTTTACATGCGGTGCATTAATGCAAATATGTTAATGAGGACTGTGGCGTGACGTGTCATCTAAGTACACAGTTTTTATGCATGAGCCAGAAAAAGAACATTAAACGTTGCAAAGTTGTTAGGTATTATCACATTTAATATATGGATGTTATATGAAATTAACAATAAATAGTTAATATTTATTACAAGAAAATGTTTGATTTTCATCAGTTCCAATTTAGAAAATTATATTGTACATAATGAAACGATACTGGGCCCACAGCTCTGTTGTAGTGTGTATACATGTAGCATGAGTGTCCGTGTTTGGTTATTCACGGGTAATTAGAGATCCGTGTCACTATCATATATAACTCTCCTTTTCTTTAGAGGAGGTGAAACTGTTTGTGACATACTTGTGTTGTAATTAATATTGATTGTAAAAATACCCCCGTGTATAAAAGACCATCCAAATAAGGACAACAGCGGACAACCACGTGCTAAACTTTCAAGTTCACGGATTCTTTGAAACTTTTACAGTGAAATTTGCTTATGGATTAATGTGTTGACGGATAAATGATTTATTTTGGCTGGTAAATGCATTATTTGTCATTAAATATTGTAGGTATATTTTTGATTCAACTTGGGCGCAATGGAGGTGTTTAACAAAAGTAAAATAAAGCATGTTGGACATAATACATTTATGGCTGTTACTAAGTTTTCTGCAGTTGTTAAGACCGTTGGAAGACTATGAAGTGAATAGGTCTGTAGGCTATGTGCATAGATCAGTGTTTTCTCTCATAGTTCATTTCACACAGCATTAAGAATTTTATCCTATCTGTAGCACAGTCAATTTTCAGGTCAGCGTCATTAAATGTAGCTAACAGTATATAATTTGTTTCACACGAAGTATTTAAAACTAGTTAAGCAGCTTTAGCTACATTTAATGACGCTGACCTGAAAATGTACTGAGTCAGGCCTGCAGATAGGATAAAATTGAGCATGCTGTGTGGAACGAACTAGCATAATACCAAAAAACTCGACATCGTGTGTGTATGTGTGTGTCTGTCTCTCTCAAAATGTTTTGTATGGTGTGTTCTCAAAAATGGAGAGACCTTAAGTTACTGTGTTGTTTTGTTATATATTTGTTGTTGTTGTTTTTGTTCTTGTTTGATTTTCGAACAACTACGTCAGGCATAGAAGAAGACAACAAAGTTTTCTTTTGTAAAAGGTAGTTCCAAGCGCGTGGACAACTTGACTGAGACGACCTTTCTGGGACAACCAGACTGAGATAAGAAAAGTAAGGTTAGCAAAACAGCTAGATTCCTCTGTCGCATGGGTGAGAAAATACAATTAACAAACAATATATGCCGAGACAACGTGTGCGCGGAAAAAAGTAACTGAACCATACATTGACTTGCACGATGGCCTAATTTCAAGATTCTAAAAGGTCTGGACGAACCCTCGTTGTCATCTACTTTCAATGCATTATACAAGTGAGTATCATATAATTTTCAGGCTAGCGCTCTCAAACATTTTCGAACCAGAAACTCAGGATTACTCTCAAAGTCCCAGAAAATTGATGACCGTTTGTACATTTAATTAAACCAGATATAGAGTCATATAACTTTCAGTTTTCTTATCTTGATTTTCTGGCCTGGCTTTGGACTAAGTACTCTTAATACGTATTAATTTGTTGTTTTGAATGCGAGTTTCGTGCTTCAAACGCTTCGTGAAAATGGGTCAGTCTGTTTATCACTGTAGGACGTCTAGATGTACTTTGTACTATCTGATGGTACAGAATATTGTATAATGTTATAACTTATTGCAGTATTTAGCTAGAACAAACAAGACTATTATTACATTAATCTTTTCACAGTATAATAATACTGACGACTTAATAGGACGCTTAATATTTTGAAAAGATCTAAGCGCTTTCAAACTTCAAGTTAGCACATAGACACATATAAACCGTTTGCATACAGACAATTTTAAAGCACGTGAAAATGTTTCAAAACACAATAGAAACGAATGAATTATTACACAAAATAACATCATGAAATGGGTTTACACAAAGTAACCAAAAACACAAAATGAGTGTTTACAATACAATATAAATAAAAAAAAAATGGTGACAACTGGATGCATGTCAAATTCAGTTTTGCTCTTGGAAAAGATGTCTTGAGAGTACTTTAGAATTTGAACATGGCTTCTTTGTGTCTGAGATCCAGAGAGAGTTCATTCGAAGAATGACGAGTGTCAGATGATGAACGCTGGTTTCTCGCAAAAGTGTGCAGATAGGTGAGGTCAGGTATGTATTTCGGATCAGAATCAGTCACATAAATATAACAGAGTGAAGAGATTTTATGTTTGAGTTTAATGCGTATAGGTAGCTAGTGGAGTTTGTGAAAAAGTGGTGTGGTATGATCAGTTCTTGGTGCTTTATGAATGATCCCCGCTGTAGTGTTTTGGACCTTTTGTTGTTTCTGCAGAAGACACCATGGCAGACTAGAAATAAGACTGTTACAACAGTCAAGTCTAGAGAGTACAAATAAACACACAAGGGTTTTTGGTGCATCCACTACAAGAAGATTGCAAATAGCACTAATGAGCCTCAGCTCCTGGTATGCTGCTCGACAGGTGCTTAGGTCATGCTGGTGCAATGAGTGTGAGGTATCAAAAGTAAAACCCTGATTTCTAAGTGATTGCTTAAATTTATTGGGAATGCAGCTGAGTAATCGATTCTGGTGGATAATGGGCTTTACGAACTCTTTATGAGGCAACAAGCCTGGCTTCAGTCTTATCTTCGTTCATTTGTAGCTCATTGCACATCATCAATGACTTAACATCAGAGACGCACTTCTCTATCCATTGGAAGGTGGACGGAATTTTATTTGGACAGCTAGATTTGTACAGTTTAGTGTCGTCGGCATGCAAATGGTGGGACACAGGATAGCGATTTAGAACTCTTGATAGGGGCTGTGTGTATAAAGTAAAGATAATTGTTCCTTCAAAAGAACCCTGTGGGACACCGTAACAACTGAAATAATTTAATTTCTGTCACTCATGTGTGAATAGAACCACGATAATGCAATAGTGTGAATACCATAAACATGCTGTAGACTGTAAAGCAAGATATCATGGTCATAGGATTATAATGCTGTATGGACACTATTTGTGACATTCTTTTTCTCAAATTCATAAATATGCTTATCTACAACGAGACCAGATGACAGCTACTGTCACTCAGTCCTACGGATTGCTCCCTTCAGCACACAGCTTGTTACTTATGCTGCTGTTCCATGGATCACAGTTGTTTACTGAAACTAGACTAGAGGTTGTATGGGCATGCTTATCAAGCACTGAGAGCAGGCAAGTGTGGAGTTGTTCAGCAGTTGGGTTTTGTACCTTTGCCAGGCATGAACTAATGTCCTGGATCAGGTTAGTTATGATAATCGAGATGATATTATGTTTTGAAGTTAAAAGTAAGGAATCTCAAAATGTCATCGTCGTATCTATATTCAATCCAGTAGAATATTTGGACACGTTTTTGGGTTGATGTGCTCACAACATGTGCCAAGTTCAAAATGTGGATATAGTCTAAGATTTTGTATACATGTGCGTTTGTAGCGCAGTCGAGATGGAAGTTGAAGTCTCCTAGAATCATTATAAAGCTAATATCAAGGAACAAATGTACACCAGTTATAACTACCTTCTCTCTAGTCAACCTTCCGGACCTGTTTGCAAATTTCTTCCGTGACAAAGTACAAACCATCAAAGATAAACTTGACAATACAATTTCAATTGACTCGTCGTCACCATACAGTTGCGATACTGAATTTCATCTGCAACCATTAGCAGCATTTAAACCTGTCTCTATGGATTTAGTACGTACAATCGTGATGAAGAGTGCACCAAAGTCATGTGAACTTGATCCGATTCCGACACCACTGCTGCTTGAGTGCTTAGATCCAATATTGCCTTTACTAACTGATGTTATTAATACCTCTCTCTCATCCGGGGAATTCCCATCATTTTTCAAAACTGCCATTGTAAAGCCTCTGCTGAAGTAACCAACACTCTACCATCACGATTTAAAGAACTACCGCCCAGTTTCTAATCTCCCATTCATGTAAAATTTCTTAGAAAATGTTGTTCTATCCCAACTTGTATCTCATCTGAATTCAAACAGTCTTTTTAGCAATGTACAGTCTGCATATCGCTCTTGTCACAGTACTGAAACTACTCTTCTGAAAGTAGTCAATGACCTTCTCTCTGCTCTGGATAGCGGAAAGATTACAGTCCTCACTCTCCTTGATTTGTCTGCAGCATTTGACACAATAGACCATGATATATTACTTCACCGTCTCAAGCATGTATTTGGCATTCACGATACAGCCTTACTATGGTTAAAGTCCTACTTGGTTAACAGGACACAAATTGTGTCCACAAATGGAAAATACTCCAGCCCAGTTGATCTATGTTGTGGTGTTCCACAGGGGTCTGTTCTTGGACCTGTTCTCTTCATTCTATATACTCAGCCACTCTCAAGTGTCATAGATCATCATCCAGTGTCTCACCAATTGTATGCTGATGACACCCAAATATACAAATCTAGCCACCCAACTGAAGTTGAAGCTACCATCCAATGCGTAGAGAGATGCATTTCCGATGTGAAATCATGGATGACATGTAACAAGCTGCAGATGAATGACCATAAAAATGAAGCCATTCTGATTACAACACAAAGACTTTCTCATTCACATCCTTTACCTCAGACAATAAATATCAGCAACACCAACATTACATTCACACAGTCAGTACGAAACCTAGGTGTTACTCTCGACGGTACTCTCTCATTGCACCAACATGTCATGAACATATGCAAGGCTGCATATCTTGAGCTGAGACGCATCTGCTCCATTCGCAAGTATCTTTCAGTTGATGTCTCTAAAACACTTGTGTGTTCCTTAGTACTTTCAAGACTGGACTATTGTAACTCAATTCTGTCTGGTTCGTCTCAATATCTACTCCAGAAACTTCAAAAAGTTCAAAACACACCTGCTTGGATCATCCTTAGAGAACCACGATCAGAGCAAGCCTTCCCCTGCTCTGTACAATACACTGGCTATCCATACAATCCAGAATTAAACACAAAATTTGTTCTCTGTGCTACGTTTCACTGACGGTCTCCAGTCCAACATACCTATCTGACCTCACCCATGTGCACACACCAGCAAGATACTTACGCTCCTCTTCTGACACTCGTATTCTCATTATTCCCACTATGAAAATGAAATCATATGGACAACGTTCTTTTGCATACCAGGGCCCAGCAACGTGGAACGAATTGCCCACTGAACTTAGCCACAAAGACACGATCTCATTCAAGAGCGCTCTTAAAACTCACTTATTTCAACTGCAAGAAAAGACTTAAAGACCTAATAATGCTTCCTTACCTTAAATATTTAAAGCATGTATTCTGTTTTCTAATTTCGTGGTGTTTGTTTTTATTTTTGTAATCATATCATTATATATTTTTTTATGTGTTGTCAAATGTTGTAAAGCGCTTAGAGCTTCTAAAGATTAGGCGATATACAAAGTCCTCATTATTATTATTATTATTATTATTATTATTATTATTATTATCATCATTATTATTATTATTATTATTATTATTATTATTATTATTATTATGCAGCTGCTAGTGGAATTACAAAAATCCAGAAGAGCCGGGAATTGTTCCAAAAATAGAGAATCTGTTAACTTTCTTCGGACGAGGTAGTGGGCGATAGAGGCAAACGAAATGAACTAATCTTTTATGCAGTGTTAGAGTTACTTCAGCGACTTCAAAGATGTATCTCCGAAATCAAAGCTGGATGTGGGTATGCGACTAGATAAAATGGCATTCTTTATAATGACAGCAAATGCCTCCTCCCCGTGACAGGTAGGGAACATATTTGATCATGTACCCGTTGGGTGCCAAAGCGGAGCATTTTCTCTTATCTCCAGATGAATTAAGCCAGGCCACAATTAAAAATAAAATATCGATGTTATAGACGATGAAAATTTCAAATTTCTATTCGTTTCTATTCGTTTTTTTTTTTTTCCCGATCGATCTGGCATTAAATGACGCAATATATAATCGTTCCGGGAACTTAGAAAAGACCTTAATAGAGGTACTTGTATCAGGTTCTTGATGTTAACTTAACGGTGTTGAAAGTTCTGATGAAAAGCAACCAGGGTGTTACGAATATGTAATTAAATTGCTTTTGTGTTAGTTTTGAATTCTTTTTTATTTTCTTTTTGTTTCATTACATTTTATTGTAATGATAATTTTCATTGGATTTGAATCTCTTTTCCGAAAATTGGCTTCACACGATTAGATTTTAACGTTACTTCAGCACTATGTTTAGCTCACAGTTTTTGTAAACATCGAGTGTTAACGATTAGCTATTTCAAAGGTCATTTCGGCCCGAGTGTTGACTGGATTGTAAACATCCTTTCTACTTTTATATTTTCAGTGTAAGAATTTGGTACTTAGATAGGGCTATTCTAGTCTACGTGCAATTTGGCAAATATTTTATTGCGATGTTCAAATTAGTAAATCACGTAAATCTATCACGTGGACTACCATGTGACCTAAAATCGAGGCTTAAAAACAGCCAATTGGTATTAAATTTATTCAGTTGTTTTTTAAAACTTGAGGGCTGAAGAGGTTTCTAATTGTTGTTGCCAGTTTGAAGTTCTTTTGGTTTTGGAATTTAATAATTTATTCTTTAAAAACTAAAACAAGTGTACTTTTTTATAAAAAATTCTGGGTGAAAGAAATATAGTGGAAACATATTCTGGAGTTATACGTAAACATAACCTGTGATTCAATCAAGGATCTGTTACCACCAGTACAACGGTCTCATCTGACGCCATCGCCTCCATATTGGAACGTCATCGAGATTCGAACCTGGATTCTATTATAACTTATTAGTGATAGGACTTGCATCTTTCAATCTTAGGATTCAATTTTGGATTATATTTACAAACCGTAAGTCCTATTTCCAATTTTTACATTGTTTTCTAGGGAAATAAATTATTTTGTTAAAATATACAAAGCTTGTTCGCTTTCACTCTCTTCTTTGTTACTGAGTAGGAGCCCTTGTAACGTAACAAAGAAAATTGGGGGCTTGTCCGGGATATATGAAGTTTGGTTTGAAATATTTCAGAAAATTGTTTTTTGAAATTTAAATTCCACTAGTTTTTAAATCCCAAGTTCTATTTCATATTTTGTTTGAAATTTTTAGTGACAACAACAGGATTTCATTCACAATGTCATCAAAAGTGGAAACTTTTCTTTCTGGTCCATCTCAGGAGCGGTTGGATAGTCTTTAAAAAGTTGAGTTGCTTGAACTTGCCAGAAAGTACGATCTTTCTGAAGCAAAATCTTCCTTAACAAAACAAGAAATGAAAAATATTTTGATTCAATATTTAGTAGAGGAATGTTTTTGATTAAAGTGTTTTGGCTTCGGTCAGTAAATCGGTATCAAACTCTTACATAACAGTAACGGAATCAAAAATGAAATACAAAATGGAATTGGAGTTGAGGAAGCTCAAGCTTCAGAAAGAAGAGAGAGAAACAATTGCAGTTGCATTTAGAAGCGAAGCAATTGCAATTGCAATTTGAGAAAGAAGAGAGAGAGAGAGAGAGAGAGAGAGAGAGAGAGAGAGAGAGAGAGAGAGAGAGAGAGAGAGAGAGAGAGAGAGGAAAGAGAGAATGATAAACAAATGAAATTACAATTTGAGAAAGAGGAGAGACAGAAAAGAGAGAAATATAAACAATTACAATTTGACGAGAAGGAGAGAGAGGGGGAATTTCAAATTAAAATGAAAGAAATACAGCTGGCAAGTGAAAAGCACGATCCCACTCCACATACAAATTCAAGTTTTGACATTACAAGAAATATCAGGTTAGTGCCCTCTTTTAGAGAAAAAGAAGTAGATAAATATTTTGTTTATTTTGAAAAGCTGCTGAAAATTTGAAATGGTCAAGGGTGCATTGGACTCAGTTATTGCAATGTGTAATTTTCGGCAAGGCCCGAGATATCTATATATTCCTGTCAGTACAACGAAGTTCTGACTGATTTGGTTAAGGAGTGCATCTTAAGGGGTTATGCATTAGTCCCTGAGGCTTATCGGAAAAAATTCAGAAACTATCAAAAAGAACCCGGATAAACTTATGTTGAATTTGCAAGAGAGAAAGAGCAATTATTTAAGAGATGGTGCTTAGCCAAGAAAGTTGAACGTGATTATGAAAGTCTCGAACAACTTGTGTTACTTGAAGAGTTCAAAAACTGTGTTCCTAATGACATTAAGAATCATCTTGAAGAGCACGAGATTGAAACTTTGGAAAACGTTGCTCTTGCTGCTGATAAGTACTCCTTAACTCATAAAGGTCCTGTTGTAGGCAAATCAATCACTCAGCAGCCTACTGGTAGAAAGGTATTTCAGCCCAAAACGACTCCTCCTAAAACTCCATCTGGCACAACTTCTAAAAATCAAGCTTCTGATAAACTTGATTCAAAATCCTTGACTATTGCTACGTGTACCTATTGCAAGAAAAAAGGACACGTCATTTCTGATTGCTTCAAATTGAAATATAGGCATCAGAATCAAGATAGACCTATTCCAAATGCTCTTATTTCTAAGAGGTCAAGGTCACGGTCATGTATTGAAAACCATACATTTGTTGGGTCTCATAAACCCCAGTCTGATTTTATTATGGAGAATTTTGAACCATTCATGTCGAAGGGTTCTATATCACTCTTGGGTGATTCGGCCAATCCTATCGCTATTAAAAGTTTTAATGGATACAGGAGCTTCTCAGAGTCTTTTATTATCAAGTACTTTGCCTTTTTCATAGACGTCCTGTTCTAATGAGAAGTGTTCTTATTCAGGGACTAGAGTGCGGCTTTGTTAATGTTCCTCTCCATTCTGTAAATTTGTCATCAGACATAGTTTCAAGACCTGTGACAGTCGGTACAATGTCTTCTTTACCCGTTAAGGGCATTCAGTTCTTGCAAGGCAACGACCTAGCTGGAGACAAGGTTGTGGTTAATCCACTTGTAACTGACAAGCCTTCTTTGGATCGGAACGTTGATCCAATTCAAAAAGAATACTTTGATCTATACCCAGCTTGTGTAGTTACCAGAGCAATGGCAAATAAAGCTCTTGAGAATGATTTTGATAAGGAAAATATTCCTTTAACTGACACATGTATTGGTCAGTCTTTTGATAAGGTCACTTTCACTTTTAATTTGGATCAATCAAAAGGTATTGATCACACTGATCCTCTTTAATCTACTTATTCTCTTTTATCTAATCAGGGTGATAAACGACAATCACTTGTCGTCGAACAGGAAAAAGATCCTGAGATCTCCTGTTTGCTTCAGAAGGCCATTAGTGAAACTGAAGCCACTGAATTACATGTCTGTTATTTCGTTAAAAATGGAATTTTTATGAGAACGTGG
Organism: Megalonaias nervosa; assembly: GCA_016617855.1. NCBI lineage: Eukaryota > Metazoa > Mollusca > Bivalvia > Unionida > Unionidae > Megalonaias > Megalonaias nervosa. Next base: position 17,442 of record JAECUM010041814.1, read on the forward strand.
AGACCTCGCGAGATACCTGCTAGTGACGAGTGCTCAGTGAACTATCAAATTGTAGTTCCAAAATCTTACAGACAGGAAATACTAAGTTTGGCCCATGAAACTCTTCTGGCTGGTCACTTAGGAATAAATAAAACTTATCACAAGATCTTGACTCACTTTTGTTGGCCAAAAATCAAAAGTGATATTTGTAAATTTTGTAGATCTTGTCATACTTGTCAAATGGTAGGAAAACTCAATCAAAAGATACCTAAGGCTCATTTGCAACCTATTCCTGCATTTGACGAACCATTTAGCAGAATAATGGTAGATTGTACTGGTCCCTTACCTAAGACCAAGTCAGACAACCAATATTTGTTGACCATTATGTGTGCGTCAACAAGATTCCCAGAGGCAATTCCTTTGAAGAATATTAAAACCAAAACCATATTAAAAGCTTTGATAAAGTATTTTACTCAGTTTGGACTTCCAAAATCTGTCCAATCGGATCAAGGGTCAAATTTCATGTCTGGAATTTTCCAGCAAGCTATGCACGAATTAGGCATTCAACAATTTAAATCTTCTGCCTATCACCCTGAGAGCCAAGGGGCCTAAGAAAGATTTCATCAGACTTTAAAGAATATGATTCGATCATATTGCTTTGATACGAACAAAGACTGGGATGAAGGCATTCATTTACTTTTTGTTTGCGGTTAGGGAATCCGTATAAGAATCTTTAGGATTCAGTCCCTTTGAACTAGTTTTCGGACGTACTGTGCGTGGACCTTTGAAGTTGTTGAAAGAAAAACTTCATTCTAATGAAGATACTGAGCTCAATCTTATTGATTCTGTTTCTGTTTTTAAGTACAAGTTGTCAAAGGCTTGTGAGGTCGCAAGAGCAAATCTGCGCTCTACTCAGTCCAGAATGAAATCAAGATATGATTAAAACTCAAGGGATAGGAGTTTTCAGCCTGGGGATAGAGTTCTAGCCCTCTTGCCCATTCCACAATATCCCCTTCACTCTAAGTATTATGGTCCATACACGGATGAAAATAGAGTCAATGATTTAAATTACCTCATACATACTCCTGGTAGGCCCATACAAAAATAACTTTGTCAGATTAACATGTTAAATGAGTATATTGAAAGAGATAGCCAAGTAAATCATGCAATTAATTTAGTTGTACCTGTTCCACAAACTGAGGATTTATGTGAAGAAATTCAATTGGACACTGTTGATCTTGGAACAACACATCTTAGAAAGTCAGAAATTATGGAAAATCTGGACCAGAAACATTTACATTTGCAACAACAAGAAAAGAATGAACTTAAACAGTTATTATTCAAATATGAGCACTTGTTTCCAGATATTCCTACGAGGACAAACAAAATTTTTCATGACGTTGAAATTGTAGATTCAAAACCTGTGAAACAACACCCATACAGGATGAACCCTCTCAAACAGGAATACTTGAAAAAGGAAATTCGGTATTTGCTGGAGAACGATTTCATAGAGCACAGTAAAAGTGATTGGAGTTCACGATGTATACTTGTTCCGAAACCGGATAAACCTTTCCGTATGTGCACTGATTATAGGAAGGTGAACAGTGTGACAAAAACAGATTCATTTCCATTACCAAGAATCGATGACTGCATTGATAAAATTGGAAATGCCAAGTACGTCACCAAATTTGACCTTCTGAAAGGATTTTGGCAAATTCCACTAACGGAAAGAGGAAAGGAAATTTCGGCTTTTGTGACTCCAGATGGACTCTATCAATATAAAGTAATGTTGTTCGTGATGAAGGGTTCCCCAAGCACTTTTCAACGTTTGATGAATATGATTACCTCTGGTCTAGATAATTGTGATGCTTATATTGATGATGTCATTATCTACAACGACACCTGGAAGAAACATCTAGCTACGATTCGGAAATTCTTTGACAGACTCACTGATGCAAATTTGACTATCAATTTATCTAAAAATGAGTTTTGCCGTGCATGTGTAACTTTTCTAGGACATATTGTGGGACATGGTCAAGTTATACCTATAGATGCTAAGGTCAAGGCTATCTCTGATTTCCCTGTGCCTGTCAGTAAAAAGCAACTGATGCGTTTTTGGGGTATGGTCGGACACTATCGAAAGTTTTGTTCTAATTTTTCTAATATTGCTGAACCTCTGACAAACGAGTCAAGTAAGAAAAACAAGTTTCATTGGACTGGAAAATGTCAGGAAGCTTTTGATAGTTTAAAAGCCATACTAAGAAGTGCGCCGGTTCTTAGAGCTCCAGATTTCTGTCAACCATTGAATTATCTGTGGATGTAAGTGATGTTGGGGTTGGAGCAGTATTGATTCAAGAAGATAGAAATGGTGTTGATCACCCAGTGTGCTATTTCTCTAAGAAATTAAATAAGCACCAAAGGAACTACACAACAATCGAGAAGGAATGTTTGGCTTTAAGACTGGCATTACAGCATTTTGAAGTTTACATTAGCACAGCTCCTTCTCCGGTTGTTGTGTTTAGTGATCACAACCCACTTACTTTCATCGACAAGATGAAAAATAAAAATCAAAGATTATTAAGGTGGTGTTTGTTTTTACAAGAATATAATCTTGACATCAGGCACATCAAGGGAAAAGAGAATTTGATTGCAGATGCACTTTCCCGTGTATAGAAATATTATTTCATGTACACTTTATATAATTCATAAGAATTTTCTTATGTAATTTATTTTACCTCATGTATAATTTACACATGGTAAAATGAAAGCTTTATTATATAAATCTTTCTTTTTTTCTTTATGGAGGAAGTGTTACGAATATGTAATTAAATTGCTTTTGTGTTAGTTTTAAATTCTTTTTTGTTTTATTTTTGTTTCATTACATTTTATTATAATGATAATTTTCATTGGATTTGAATCTCTTTTCCGAAAATTGGCTTCACACGATTAGATCTTAAACGTTACTTCAGCACTTTTTTTAGCTCACAGTTTTTGTAAACATCGAGTGTTAACGATTAGCTATTTCAAAGGTCATTTCGGCCCGAGTGTTAACTGGATTGTAAACATCCTTTCTACTTTTATATTTTCAGTGTAAGAATTTGGTACTTAGATAGGGCTATTCTAGTCTACGTGCAATTTGGCAAATATTTTATTGCTATGTTCAAATTAGTAAATCACGTAAACCTATCACGTGGACTACCATGTGACCTAAAATCGAGGCTTAAAAACAGCCAATTGGTATTAAATTTATTCAGTTGTTTTTTAAAACTTGAGGGCTGAAGAGGTTTCTAATTGTTGTTGCCAGTTTGAAGTTCTTTTGGTTTTGGAATTTAATAATTTATTCTTTAGAAAACCAAAACAAGTGTACTTTTTTAAACATAATTCTGGGTGAAAGAAATTCAGTGGAAACATATTCTGGAGTTATACGTAAACATAACCTGTGATTCAATCAAGGATCTGTTACCACCAGTACAACGGTCTCATCTGACGCCATCGCCTCCATATTGGAACGTCATCGAGATTCGAACCTGGATTCTATTAGAACTGATTAGTGATAGTACTTGTATTTTTCAATCTTAGGATTCAATTTTGGATTATATTCACAAACCGTAAGTCCTATTTCCAATTTTTACATTGTTTTCTAGGGAAATAACTTATTTTGTTAAAATATACAAAGCTTGTTCGCTTTCACTCTTTTCTTTGTTACTGAGTATGAGCCCTTGTAACGTAACAAAGAGATCATGGGGAAATAACTGATTTTTCGACCAGTCCGTATCCGGTGTCCTGATCAGAAAGGACAATTCTTTTTAGTGCTCAGATGAGTCTACTTGATGTAGAAATTGAGTGCAGTTACTGAAGTTATAAATCTTTAAGCTTATAGCACAATGATGAATGCAGTAGATGTAATCGGACGCAAAAAAACAAAACAAAAAAAACCAAAAACATTTTTAGCCGGATAGCCCCAACTGTTAGTCATAAATATAATTAGAAACTGTAGAATATGAACTTTTATATATATATATATATATATATATATATATATATATATATATATATATATATATATATATATATATATATATATGCTGCATATATATATATATATATATATATATATTAGACAAAATGAACGCAAATGGCGGCATATGAAGACGACAACTTACTGTGGCCAGCATGTATATTGTTGGATACATGCCGATCGCGTACGAAGAAGTGTGAACGCGACATATATTTTCATCTTATTAGAATAAAATTTTCTGACCGCATTCAAATTCACAATAAAATGACTTTCATCGTCAATTGAAAAAGACTATTTGTGACGAGCAAATTTAAACAATTATTCAACAACAAGAACACCAAAGATCAGCTTCGACTGATTATACTGAACCTGTTGTTGAATCTATGTATAATCTGATAAAACAAATAGTTCCTTGTGGAGTAAAAATGGCAATAACATTTTAAGAGCCAAATCAATATTTTTTATGCGTGGGAAGAGTTTGAAGTTCTTGGTGTCTCGCATGAATATTCCACATGACTTATTGATGATAGCTCGCTCCTCGTTGATGCAACTATGAATGATTTGCGGAGCAATATTATAATCTCGCAGCGATGGGCCCTCGATCATGTTCGCCAAGGATATCACGAATAATGCTGATCACAGACCATTTGAATAAGGGGTATCACTCATTGTTGTTTCTAAGGTAGCAGGAACAGTAAACAACAGAGCTGCTAACTTTTCTGTTTTAACCACTCCAAACTCATATTTCACGAAGATCACAAATTAATGGCGCGTAACATATAACGCAATGGGTCAAAAGAGTAGTGGTTATAATCACCACAATAGAACATGACATGCAATCACTTGCATGTGACGCTAAGTCAAATTACAAACTGTGATCGACCGCCAGGAAACAACTGTGGAGTAATACTACGATTAAAGGGGTCCCAGTAGCATGTAAGAAATAATTTCCAACCAAACAACATAGCACTAATCGGGTGACATATAATTCATTTCATTAGAGCATAAGCGAAGGGAGGTGGGGTGGAATTAACATTGTAGGACGCAAAATCGCCTCAAACAACAAGTTGTTCGGACAAAATAGAGGTGGAATATTCACACTTCTCGCTGCAATACTCGGATTGATCGATACTGCAGCACCAGCGTTTGCAAAGGCTGCCGCGCTTTGTGCAGTTGGAACAATTTCCGGAATGACACTGAAAAAGTCCACGAGAAATGGAGTAGCAGCTCAACCACAACAAAACGAGTAGCAGCTCAACCACAACAAAACGAGGTTCAACGTAACGCGGTCGGGGGCTGCAATTAACACCAAAACACGTTACAGTAAAAGTTAAGGGGCCGCAACTAAGTCGACTACCGTTATTTTGCTTGAGATGGCACGTGTCAAGTGGATCCAATATTTCATAGGAGTTACCTACCTGACCACATACATATGAAACAGGAATAATTAGTTTAGATTCTCGTGTCGGTCCCTATACTCGTGGGTTCCTATTCTACATCTATCTGCGCGTGGTTAATTATATTGATTCATATTGTCCTGTACCACCAAGTGCATTTATCAATTATATCAGCAACTAACAGGTTGGTCGGAGGCACAGTAACGAGTCAGTCTCTACGCTACATACACAGACAACTATGGATCCACCAATATGTGGAACAGAAGCAATTACTGGCGCTAGATGCGATTGCTGAAAATAATCCACTGTCTGATAATCTTGTCGTGGCTATATATTAAATATACCGCGATGACAAAAACATCAATTTAATCGCGTTCCTAACCAATAAATATGACCATGGATATCTATGGACGATCTAGTCGCCAATGGCAGGCTAAGACCCTTGACATAAACGCATGAAAATTTGCCACAAGGGCTAATTTTGCCCGGTAATGGACCTCGTTGGGATCCACCAAAGTGAATTTGTAGTGCTTCCGAATCATTTTGGCAAGATAAAAACAAGCAATATCAAAGTGACTTATCTTGTTACGTAGAACATGAGAATTGTAACATTAAAGATATTTGGGTATCAAGCAGTGAAATATTAAAATTTAAAGAAGATGATGATGAACATATATATAAAGCTATTTAACCGGCTACGTAAATATTTCCAGGAAGATTCTAATTCAGATACAACTAATATTGCCACAAAACCTTCCGCATTGGAATTGTTACAATCTGAACTATATATCAAGAAGGTACGTATCGACGCGATATTATACCAACTTGGTGCCGTTCGTGACGAAAAAACATTCAGCGATCAGATGGCTGACATTGCCACGATATCAACCGTGCTAGAATGGATTCATTCTAGACTAGATTAAGCCAACAATGACATCAGAACAATCAAAACGGAAACTGGTAACAGATCCTTTCTAATTTCGAACAACACCTTGCAATTTTAGTTGCAACTGGAATGGACACATTAAATCTTCTCCATTTGATCTCAGTGACATATCGTTCCGACATCTTGCTCAAAACTCAATCCTTTATCGATTATCATTTTCTGACGTGGTTGAATTCAGTGTAAATATAGTCTTTGGGAGGAGGAGGGAAGTATGTTTGGAGTTGCAGTCAGTCTGTAAGGTTGGTATTATTTGAAAGCGGCAATGATGTGTTATTTCTATTTTCGCCAAACGAAAAAACACTTGTAGCATTTATATATAAATGATTTCCTCAGTATATTTACCCGAAAAAATAATAAAAATTGCATGTTTCTCGTGTATCAATGCAACAGTACATCAGCAAAAGAACTGTAAATATTATAAGAAAAAGCCATGTATGTATGTATGTATGTATGTATGTATGTATGTATGTACGTACGTACGTATGTACTTATGTATGTATGTATGTATGTATAGATAGATAGATAGATAGATAGATAGATAGATAGATAGATAGATAGATAGATGTGCATGTTTGACCTGCGGTATGAAGTGAAAACATACGTATTCAGGTTCGTGATTTCTTTCCAGCTGCTGCTTCAAGATGGGTGGGTAGTGCTCATCCATTGCTTTCGTTGCTAAGTATTGTATGTCTGATATAAAGATGTAATATAATGTTAACAATGCCACTAATTCTAAATTTAATTTCAACAAGTTTGAATACACAATTGTCATGTTTTTAGCGATTTTTTGTAATATGAAACTCTGCACTGTGATAACCATACCACTCAAATGCATATATTCGTTCATTCATCCGGTCTTAAACTAGACGGTCTTAGTATGTCCGAAATTGATCTCAGAACAAGAATCATTTTATGGCGCCCTGATACGCTCTTTTGCTTCCAATATGTAAGGGCTACAAATTTATAAGAAGCTCTAGAACATTAATGCCTTTATCCAACTACTTTTAGCTCCAGATTCACTTTCGCATTAATTGGATTTCTTTTTCTTAAGATGTGCTCAAAAAATTAATTTTTCCAACCTTTTTTCTCTGAACGCTGCTTCAACAAGTTATCCAGGCACCTCATCAATTGCTTCGTGTTGATTCTTTTATCCTCTGTGTCCCATGTTTGCAGCATCAAATCAAAGACATCGTTTGGCACACACCGCGGTTGCTTTGGTTTCATTCCTCCTCTGACCACCTTAAATGTACATTACTTACTAATTAGACAGGTAGTATAAATGTTTGTACCAGTACGTTTTATGGTTGATCTTTGCTTAAATACAATTGATGGCAGTTCTAGAAATAATGTGCATTTTTGTCCTGAAGTTCTTTGATTTCACGTGGCATGTTAAAACTATTATCTTTAAGATTGATTTTTATATGATTGCCCCCTTGTACATTGGGTTTATATGAATACTCTAATCTGTCCGTCTGTCACACAATATTATCAACACAACTATTTGCTCACTGTTTTATGGGTTTCTGTTAAATTTGGAAAGTTTATGATTATTATCTTCAATTGAGTATATTAAGAAATCAATATGATCCTCAAATGTTTCTGAAGTTATTTCCTGTTTTTACGTACATCGGTATGTAGTTGCGAACACGTCTACTTTCGCTGTCGTTGATGGATTGCTTTAAATCTTTGTACAGCCAGTGGCTATTTGCTATAATACACTCATTAACAAATCACATTAATGTATATCGTTGTCCTTGTTTCTTTTACGTGAATACAATACACTATCTTAGCATCGTAACTAGTAACGCGGTTTTCATTGAATGGATGTGACACTTTGTACATATTATTATTTGTCATTATCAAAAGATACAAATATATTCCAATTATTCTACTCCTGAAATTATTGTGAGAGTTATACCCCTTTCTTGACTTCGGTAGTTATAGATCACACCCCACTACAACCTGTGACACAATCTTGTAAGTGAAAGTGTTCCTGCAGTTGTTGGTGGAATTCTGGCATACTTGATTTATAATGCGAAGATGTGCATATTAATTAATACAAATACCCCAGTATTGTTTTTATAAGAGACTTTATCGTTTTTAATATCGTTGCACTTTGTCCTTCGAGTTCAAAGATGACTCTGACACCACTAACTGGTTTGGTTTCTGTGAGTAAATGAGTGGTTGATCGAGCTAATTTGCTTTCTGAACGTTCTTTGGCACCTTTGACCGGAGGTGCCGCTTGGATTTGCTTGCACAATAGAGGACATGTTGCAATTCTGCTATTTCCTCTCCTTGCGCATCAGCACTGCCTCTGCAATTCTCCTCCGTTCAAAATCGGTAGCTGTAGTATGGAAGAGACCCTCCAGGTAGAGCAATTTTGTGCAAGATCTTCCAAAGACTCGGAGTCGAAGTGTTTCAAGTATGACTTGAGGGAATCTTTGAAATGTTTCTTCTGACCATCCTGAGTAAATTTCCTTCTTTCAGCTCGCCGTAGAAGATCTTCGTTATTAGTCTCTCTTCTCACATTCTGTGATGTGGCCTGTCCATCACACTTCATCAGCAGAGTGCAGATGCTTGTAATGCCCTCCCGTATGAAAACGTTAGTGTCTGGGACCCTGTCCTGATATATTATCCTCGTCAGTTTCTTAAGGAACTCATTTGAAATGATTCAGCTTCTTAACAAGGCGTCTATACACAGTCTAGGTTTCGAAAGCCAACAGCAGGGTCGGCATTACAATGGCCTTGTAGACCTTCAGTTTTATTTGTTTACTGTTTCCTCTGCGCTCCGAGACTTTAGAAAGCGGTATACCAAATGCCACACTTTCTTTATCGATTTATTATCAATGTGGACCGCACTTGAGAATGAGCTGACTAGATAGGAGAACTTGTCTATTGCCGGGACGCCTTTGTCTAATTACTGCTTTGCATGTTGCATTCAGTGAATATCAGGTGACAATAGGAAATCACGAGTAGTCAGTTCCTGTAACTTTTCCTTTGCCTGCAGTATCCTGAGATTGAAGCGATTGCCGTTAGTCCGGTATCTGATGTCAATCCCAATGTCATACTCACGGAAGGGATCAGTAAGATTGGCAGGAAACTTCATACTAAAGAAGGCTGGGCAAACGTACAATCCTGCGTGACGCTATTGTTGGTAGGAATAGTTCAGATGAGTTGAAGTCATTCACAACACAAGCGAGCATGCGGTCATGGAGTTGTTGAACCACCACGATGAGTTTCTCTGGGCAACCCAAATTTGCCATGATCTTTCAAAAGGCCTCCACGACTGACTGTTTCGAAGGATTTTGTCAGGTCGATGAATGTTGTGTACAAGTTGTAGTTCTGGTCTTTGTATTTCATCTGCAGTTTACAATCACCATGTCTCTGTTCCCTCATCCATTCCGGAAGCCATTCTGATTCTCTGGGAGGAGCCCATGATCGATCTGGTGCAGAAAGTTTGTGTCCCATATGCGGACATAAGGCTAATCAACTGTCTCCTCTCTGATAGATGAATGTTGACTGAGGATACTGTTGAAGTGTTTTGTCTGTCCTTGAAGTATCTTTCGTTGTCACTGAGCAGCGTTACGCGGCCGTCCAACCTATCCCTTTTCCTGAAGATGATGTAGTTATCAAGATGTCAGTGCTTCGAGCTTGGGTGCATCCAATACGTCTTCTTGTGATTTGGCAGGTGAAAGACTGTGATGATGATTGGGAGTTTGTATTCAGCGCATTCATCAGTAGTTGGAGTACTTTCTTGTTGTGTTTGCCAATGCCATTTTTGACAATGACACTTGGCTATGTTTGGTGATCTCTAACACCTCTAGCACAGAAGTCACCAAGTCTGCTTTGGTACCTCTGCAATTATAGACTAAAGGTCTTCATAAAACTTGTACTTGATCTCATCTGGGATGGTCATGGTTGGTACACAGGATCTGATTATAGTTACCTGTCATTTTGCAGACAATGATGGTCTCATTTTCATTAGCCTGTTCTTCACTTCCTTGTGAGATTTGAGAGCTAGTGGATAGACATCAGATCTCTTTGCACCTGCGCTGACGCCCTGCGCTGTCCATACAGCTAATGACATCTGCCTTCACAGCCGGCTCATAACTATACTTACTCGGCCGCATGGTACACCAAAAATGACATACCAGAGGGAACCATGTGTAGCTGTCCACTATGGGTCAACAATCACGGGTAGTACCGTTTTCAATATACGGATGCGAGCAATATATAACATAATCATTTCAAACCATTTAGTCGTGAAGTTTCTAATACATTTCATTCATATGTTTATAATAGCTGATGACCTTGCTGACTTTCATCAAATCGCAAACCAATATCAGTCTTGTTATCATTGGAGACAAGCACTATGGACACAATTCCATCATAAGAGTACATGTGGGATGCTGGGAGGAGGGAAATATTTCAGTGAGACAATTACTTCCCAGTCTTCTATTTTAATTTGTCCATTTCATTTTCTCAAAGTTAATTTGTCAGCATAACAAGTGTATAAGGATTTGTTGCATGTTGCTTAAATACTTTTTCTGATACCGGCACAACCATGTACAACTAATAAATACGTATTTTGCTATTTATAACCAAAAACAAATAACCATTGGAACAAGGAAGTATTGCTTTGGTGATTCGACTAAAGATCATAAATGTCCAATAATAAATTATGTTTCGTTGTTAATTTCGGAGGTGGGATTTGTGGGGGGGGGGGATGAGGAGGTATATGTTCTGCATCATGTCAAAAGAGCCTGATTAAGAAGAATTAAATTATTTTAAAAATAAGTTGCACTTTTTCATTTGTGCCCTGCCGTAGGCTTTAATATATCATTGATTTCACATATAATGTGTATAATTGTAAAGGCCTGTAAAAAGAAAAAAAAAATACCTCAGGTATATTCGTTTTCTACACATTTTTTACTTATTTGATCGCATTCCAAATTTTATGGCAAATAATAGGTTCACATTATAAAATTACATATCAACGAAAACGGTACTAATTGATTTTTGTGTGATCGTAACTCTAGCTTGTCATTGGGAATTCTTTACCATTTCCATGATGCTATCGGTAGTTTTATCATGATGTTCGCTAAACGGCCAACAACCGTGTGTCCAGGCTTCAAGCATAAAGTGGCCGAACATCCAAACATCACTGAGAAAAGAAAACTTGTCCGAAACTTGGGATTCAGTTGCAGTCCATCGAAAAGCCAGCTTAGTCTCCTCATCTTGAGAAAAAAAGGAGCAAATAACAGATGATGTATTCTTCAAAAAGAACTCTATATTCCTTCCATGCACTTAAGTGTTAAAAAATGAGCCCTACCCGTTTAATATCTGCGGACATGTTATATAATCAGTAGTTTTAATCTCTGTGAATTTGAAACACACTTTGTCATCCTTATCAATATTCACTCCTTCCGGTAAATGTAAATTCTCTCTTTAAAAACGCTTCTGCTGCGCATGGTTACCCACCAATTATCAAAACCAGTTTTACTCTGCCCAGGTGGCGAACGGAAGGAATGTAGAAGTTATATCTGTTACCCATGAATCGATCGTCCAGTTTAGCATTAACTACCATTATGCTAGAGTACCTTAGTCGTTAGAATTAATTTAAGCAATGTATTTACACTGGAAAATATTTTCCCCTCACGTTTACAGAGTTAAAGTTCATCGTCTGACAACATTTCTCTTTCGCAATGTATCATTAACACTGAACAAGTTGGTGATTATAAATAAGAAACTGTTACATCGAGATTTCGTGTACTTGTAATGTTAAAATATTTAAAACAAAATATAAATAGAAAGCTGACAAGAGTATCTACAAAGACAAAGATCAACAAAAGCAATACCGTACATGCGCGAAACAAGGCGCTAAGATAAAGTGAGATACATTTGCATGGCTAACCAGTACATTCTTAAAGATAAAAAGCAATGTCCAATCTGTGTGTTGTGTACTACTTAACCACTTCCTCCAATCAGAACGTTTTTAGTCCTAAGTGGGAATCCAATCATGTTTTTTATTTCATCAGTTTAAAGTGTCACCGCAACTTAAAGAGACCACCTGTTTCCCAAATGATTATTTTATTAAATTACATTGCAAACCGATTAAAACTGGAAAATTACATGTTTGTACTTACTCAAGCAAGTGATTACATCTTGTTTGCTGGTTTCCTTTGCAATTCGAAAGTCCACAAGTTTCAACGTCAGAGTCTTTGGGCAAATTTTAAATCTGTGTGACGTCAAGTCTCGATGTAAAATATACCGATCGTGTAGATGCTGCACTGCACATAAAGCTTGTTTCACGATACGTATCAGTTTGAGGTCACTTAACCAGTCTCTATGATCTCTCTGCAACAGAAGATATTCCTGAAGGTTCACGCCATTTGGCTCTTCCACAACGAAAAACTTTGGATAGGCCTGCCGCTGATAGGCAATGAGTTGCACTACGTTAGAATGGACATCCTTCCTTTGAAGTGACACCAGTGTGGAAAGGGTATTGGCAACGTAATCAATATCTTCTTCCTTGCCGTAGTTAGTGTTAATCTCGATTGTCTTTGACGACCTTGAATTCATACCTTCTCCAGTCCCGATAAAAAAAACTGCTTTTACACGCATATTCCCGAGATCTCCAGTACATGTAGCCAAATGCCTATTGTGCTTATTATTGTTGCAATGAAGAGATACGTTTGTGCGTTTTAGGTTGTGGCAAATGAAATGGAAACAAGCATCTGTGAATTGCCCTTCTTTTACTATCTTCTCTGCAATTAATGTTCGAATATCACTTGTCTTGTAAAATGCAAGACATTTGAGTTCTTCGGAAACCATGTGCTTCGTTTGATCTTTCGTATCCAATGCAGTTAAAAGTATTTCTCTCATTTTCTCTCTTAAATTGTCATTAGCTCGTGCTTCTGTAAGAGTGAATTACGCATAATCTTGTAAAGGTTATGGGCATGATTACATGATTATGAGTGTCATGTCTCATGTCAACTATCCTCTAAATGTATAGGAAATTGTTTAACTACCTCTCCAGCACTTTATTTCCTAAAATGATGTGGAACTGGATGAATAGAAGTTGACTCAAAACAAACAGAAATTTAGAGGGATGAACAATGGTTTGTAACGATACATATTGGCCAATATTTTGCATATATTCATAATATGTAGAAATATCCAGAAATATTTACTAAGATAATTTTGTGCCTAGACTGGACAGCATATCAGATTAATCAAAATCTGTCTTCTTTTGCAACATTTGTAAGCATAAGTAGACATTATTATAATTAGATGTCATGCTAAATGTTCCAAGAGAACGCCTACTTCTAATAAGATTCTTCTCCTTATTAATAACAAAAATTTAATCTTAGTAAAAAATGTTAAAATTCATTCAAAATAGAGTGCGATCGTCATCAAGTGTAAAATGAAATAGCAACATGCTTTTTGTACTATATTCCAAATAAGGTACATATTTGTCTGAGTCTTTTGCGTATGAACAAACAAAATACTAAATTACCAATCAATGATTTCTTTTCGAGTATGTGTCTGCACCCTCTTGAAATCAATAGGGCGATGGCGTGTTGCTTTGATCTACTTCTCCGATTTTTAATGAACCACGCTGTGGGATCCAAAGCCTTTTTAACCAATTTCATGAGCAGCTGTAAAGGCAATTCTGTGTCATCTAACCGATGGATCTATAAATTTATATCGTAAAACTCATTAAGCTAAAAATATATCCAATCAGCGTTTCTACACAGGGAATACGAATTTATCTCTTCTGGGCATATTTGTATATAACTAATTGAAACTGAAAAAAATATATCAGGCTTTCTAGTGGCTTTTTTTATGGCTTTTTAGTCAATGCTATTAATAAAAAAATATTAATTTAATAACTTAAATAAGTATGTCTTCTAAATCTAGTTAGGCACAAGTTTCATTTATCTCCCTTTATATATATATATATATATATATATATATATATATATATATATATATATGAAATTTATCGAATGTTTGTGACAGCTACCACTGCAAACAAATGAAGATAGATACAAATGTAAAATGTAAGTTCTGCGAATGTTTTCTTTGATCTTACATTTCCTTTCGGAACATTAATTGATCGTACCATTTTGTTTCGTATATTTCGAAACTTCTTTCTCACTTATAGCCATATCATACTGTCAACACTGACACCCAACATGTACCTTCTGTTTCTTTTCCTGTTCAAGTTATTTATTTTATAATAGTGTATATATACTAACCACATTCAACAGCAGGGCCAAAACGGATATTCGGTCACAAGGGTTGCATTTTGCCGACATTGTTCTAATGTCTTCTGCTTTAATACGGCTCGTTCGCAGAATCTCATCCCAGTTTTCCATCTGTAGCCAGTGGCCTTTGTACAAATCTCTAACATTTGCAACCAGACACTGCAGAAAATACTGCAGGAAATCTATGAAATACCCTACGGTGATATGCTGCTTGCGATTCAGTTTTGATAGCTGACCGTGATATTTCAGAAGTTTCTCGCCAAGTATATCTGGAGAGCCATTTTGTCTGGCGATAGTTTGGAGATAGACAGTAGATAAGCTTAATAGTAAAATGTAAGATAGTTGTGAAACACTGGTTTCATCTCCAATATGTCTGATGATGGAGGCTAGAATAACTTCGGCTGCTTCTAGGAAGTGATCTCGGTTGATTCTCAATGGGTTATGACGGTAACAAATATCTTCTATGGTATCAACAACCAAACATCTAATTTTTGCAGAATCGCAACATAACAAGCTTGCAACCTTTTTAATGCCCCACTCATGACCCATTTGAGGTAGGAGCTGTCCTAGTATTTGTTTTTCGAGGTTCTCATCGTCATCGTGCTGTTGTAGTTTTGCTTGAATGGTTTCAAAATCAGTTGGTATGATTACGTTTTCACCTGCAAAAATGTAATGCTTAAACTATATAATAATAATAATAATAATAATAATAATAATAATAATAATAATCGAAATCATCATAGCTAGTTTACTTTTTATATATTAATGGACTTCTTTCATGTGTATATTAATTGCATAAAGCACAGTTCAACCCTTTTTTCTCGGCATAACGAAGATTGCAATATGGCTTAACCTACAGGGTCAAGCAAAGCAGAAGCATTATATAATTTGTTCCATAACGTTTTAATAAGTACACAAGTATTACGTTTTGCAATACTGAAAATATGTCCCAAAGAGAACCGTAAAGTCATCATTGAATGTAGCAAAAGATACAGTATTATTAAATGTTAAAAGAGATTTCTTGTTAAACAGTCACCTTTGTAAGTGAATTTAGTAAATTATAATTGCAGTCGCATCAGTTGATAAATATATGGAACATTTCCATACGTGGGAACATAACCATGTGATCATGCCCATTTCCATTTATTTCTGTATATATTGCATGGAGAACTAAACTATACTTTAATGTTCTGATGCCTTTTTAATTCCTTGAAAACTTAAATGACACTTTTACATATATTTTGTATATTATGTCTATTTCTCGGAGTTGACTTCAATCTTAAGAAATCTAGTATGCCATCGTAATGGCACATTCCATTTCATTGTAATCTTGACCACAATAATGACATATGCTTAAAATGTCAGCAAAAGATAGTCTAACATACTGATCTATTTTATGCACACACACACACACACACACACACACATATATATATATATATATATATATATATATATATATATATATATATGTATATATATATATATATATATATATATATATATATATATATATATATCGCATTCATTTAGACACATCCTAAGTTAAGTTCATCTCTTTTTTCCAACATATATCAAACCAGCGGTTGTATCGCTCTTGGTTGTATTTTTGGACCATATTTTTTATCTCTCTATGTTTTAACACAGACTCCACAGCATGAAACAAATACCTGATATTTTATTTTTCTGAACTTTCTCTGCGATACGTTAAATGCTCAGTCCTATCAAACATCCACTGGTGCTCTTTCCTAGGCAAGCTTTTGAAGTATAGTCTAAGATAAACTTTGAATGGTATTATCCACTTTACCCCTATTCAGTCTGTTAAGAGATCTGGATACGTGATGAAAAAATATATACTCAACGATTAGACACTCTTTGATAATTCACTTCATACATATTTCCGATTGTTATATGTAAGTCAGCTTTAACATAACCAACTTAATGAATTTTTAGACTACTGAAATTCAAAATTTGGCCCATATCATTGACAAATTCATATAAATCTTATTTTCACTGCTGTAAAAACTGTGCTAATTTAAATTTCTTGTATGTCAATTACTTTTTTGCTGTGTCTCTAGCTAAACTCACTCCATTCATTCTCCCTAATCATTTTGCTTCAAGTCAAAAGGCGTATGCAGTATTTAATTGTTTTACGACTTGTTTTGGTATTGGTGACTTAAATAGCCTTCCTTTGTATTTATTTCACTACAAATGTTCCGAAAATATTTTACATGCCTTTTCATTTTCATTTCAACTTGTATCACAAGATTCAGGAATATATTCTTCTTTCTGTTTATAGGTTCTGCCCCTTCAATAGTTGTAACGGATCTGCGCTACATACCGACCCAAATGGGGATGTCAATATTACGTAATATCTTGATCTAGCGTTGAAGATAGAATCACCGGTACATTCTGTATGGGAACTTATATTTGGTCTTGGGAAAGTAAAGGAAATTATGCATTGAAATCTAAGCTAATTAACCATCATGCTACAACACGTCAATGTTATATTATTTGAAAAAGTATAAAATCAATAGTTCATATTTCTGATTCATTGTTTGGTTGAACTTACCACAAGGAATGCATGCTTGCTCCCAGACATGTACCCCAGCCACTGAGTCCGAATCAGGTGGCAACATGGTGTCTGCCAGAACAAATCTAGACTGAGATATAAGTTTATGTTCGGTACTCACTTTGCCATCAATTGTTTTGCAACTGACCATACCACTCGATACTGTTGATGCATTTGTGACGTTCGAATTAACAGGTCCATGCCAATGTGAGGGTTGACGTTTACCATCCATACTATTACCACTTACCGTTACAAAACCACTGGAAGCTGTGGATGTATCTGTGAAGTTTGAATTATCAGATCCACCTAGCAGATGTGACTCTGAGGAAGACACATCTGAGAATTGACTTTCGTCACCAATGTTATTGCCACTGACTGATACAAAACCACTGGATGTTGTGGATGCATATGTGAAGTTTGAATTATCAGATTCACACTGATGTTGTTCTGAGATAGTCATCTTCAAGAATGTATTTTCGGATGAATATAACGTTAGCTCTTTTGGTTTAGTTTCTTCTGGATTACTGCTTTCAGGTGCAAGCGCTGTTACGCACTCTGTTTCTTTGTAATCCGAATTATCTGTAACTCTATGACAATCAGCATTGATTGTTGCTGGTGTTCCTCCATGTGAAGAAAATTCTGTATCTAGAATTTGCTCGTCTCTTCGTATTCGGATATCTTCCACTATCTTCTGAAACTTTTGCTCTTCCTCTGTATTCATCAGTGAAAAACAATTCTGTATACCCTTCACATGCTCATTATGCCAGTTTCCAACCACTATTGTTGACAAAAAATCTTCTGAGAAATGCATCGTAAAGCAAGTAACGATATCGTGAATATGTTTGCAGTTAATGATAAACATATATCCTTTCTCCAAATGGGATTTAAAGTCATTTAATGCTGTTTCTCTCATGTCGCACGCACAAAATTTTGTATCATCATCCAGAATTTCAATCCTTCTAAAGTTCTGAATACATTCATCTTCACTGCACATATAAACTGAAATAGTGTCATTCGTTCTGGCTCCCATCCTAAATCACGTCACAACGTTCTGTTCAACAACGAAAAGAATAATTGGCGATTGGAGAAAGACTTTCTCATGATCTTGATATTACAATGAGTGGTTAAAATGGCAGCGAATATTCCTTCCTTCTTACCTGAAGAAGGCCTCCTTTCGCACAGTAATATAACAGTGACTTAAATAAACACCAATAACAAATGTCATTCAAATGATGTTCAGTGGTTCATTGAATTAGGTGATCATACTAAACCTCCTAATGTATTCATTATAACCTTTATTCATCATGTTAGTCGTACATATATATATGTAAGTAAACAAGCCTTATAGAAAATAAACTGTTTATGTTATATATTCCCTAGCTGGTTGTCAAATCAACTAAAACTATAGTGTGTTGCTCTGTGTGTGTGTGTGTGTGTGTGAGAGAGAGAGAGAGAGAGAGAGAGAGAGAGAGAGAGAAAGAAAGTATATGTATGTGAATATGCTTGATAGTGAAAGACAGAGTGTGAATTATTCAACTGACTAAGCGAATCTATGGATGAAAGAGCAAGAACAACCTGCGTGTGTCTTTTCCGTCGTTTCGTCTGGAGGTATGTATGCATGTATCGTTAGTCCTTGTAACGACATTGTTCTGTTCCGTTGTACTGTGATTTAGTAAGCACCTATATCCAACATGTCTAGGCAATACATGAAATTTCCTAACGAAATCTCAGTACACGGTATTACTTATTTCGTTGAAATAAGTCACTTTCGATATTTTATGATGAATACCAAATTTTATTACGTTAATGTCTCTATAGGAAGTGGATCAGTGTCGCAGTGCGATAATCAACTGGATAAGAGATACGTAAAACAGAAGAAGTGGAGCGCATTACAGAATTTATTGACTTAAACAAAGGAAGACTGGCGATAAGAGCTTGCAAATGTAACTGATCGATAACACAAGCTACATAAATAGTTTGTAAGGCTATCATTTCTGTGGTTATATATATATATATATATATATATACCATATATACATATATATATATATATATATATATATATATATATATATATATATATATATATAAACTTTACCCTGACTTATGACCTATGCCTACCGACTCCTAGTTTAGGCCAATCGAATTGCAACCAATGCCCACTCGTAGGAGTAAAATTGATTTATATTTGCTTCTAGTTTTCTATGTATAATTTAATAATTTATGGAATGAATGTCTTCTAAATTAGCATAATTACAGCAGTGATCCAAAATATATTGTTTATGGTGCCTTGAAAATAAAGAAATTTGGTTTGAAAGCAAGCGACGACAAAACACCTGACCAATATTGAATAGGACAGAGAGATGTACGGTCAATTTGATTTTAAATTAAAGTTTCAGGAATTTGTGAATTATTATCTTCAGTTTGCAGTACGTTTGTTATTGGATCCGACATCGCTGAAGGCATCTACGCTGGAGTTTAAAAACTTACTAACAATACATTGTGATTTTAATTTTTTTTTTTCTTCTCAATCTGAATCATCTTCATCTCTTGTTTTCTTTTATTTCCTTAGTGTAAACCGCAAAGCAGATACGATATGAAATTAAAACCATGCAAATAACCTATTTGTCCTTGTCACTATTGACTTTAATAATCAATACACGGGGTAGATCAAAGGAGAAGACATTTTTAATTTGATGCAGATATAATGCAAAAAGATAAGATTGTTCGTATACGTGTTTTCAAAGTAGAATATAATATCAGAATTTAAAGAATCCTTATTAGACCATTTTTTCAGACAGCTGAAGGTGAGAAGCTGATAATGTTACTTTAGTGTGAAAGTGGGCTCATTCAAGTACGGGTAAACCACCGATTTTCCAGCACCTTTTGTTCCAAAGCCTTGTCGGATTAACAATTTTGCTGGACCAACCAAGGTCACGCATCACCGATATAATGCAGTTTCATCTGCATTATACACCTGCTTAGGACTGAGGCGCTCGTCAACTACAAGCTTCTGAAATTTGTCCACATACTCGGCAGCGCCTTCGTGGTCTGCGGACCGTTTTTATCCACACACTTTATGCATGGAAATTCCATGACTCTTCTTGAACCTTTGAAGCCATCCTTCACTATAGTCACAGTCATGTTCTACTTTAAGTTCTTTATGAAACAACTGAGCCTGATCCATTACCATCCTACCAGACAAGTCCACTCCGTCACTCCGACGTTGTCGAAACCATTCCATCATCAGTACTCTTACCATCTTTCATAGTTTTTCTAATGTTCATTCGCTTGGAATCACTGTCTGAACAGAATTTCAATATTTTGTCCCTCTTCATCTTTATATCATAAACAGTTGATGAACCAATACCATATGTGTCACACAGTTTTCGCAATGGAAACAACCACGGTCCAGTTTTTGCAACAGTTCTACTTTAACTTGTATCGATATTGACTGGTGTTTAAGCTTGACACCACCATTGACGCTTGTATCTTTCTTAGAAGCCATAGCTATGGTTAAATGTAAGTAAAATAAGCTAAGAATCGCATAAAAATAGGAGTATCACCACCAACAACTGCAGTGTAAACAATCCAAGTGAGTGCGTGCACAGTAAACTAATTTGGCGATGTCGGGAATTTCAAGTGCCCTCTCGTAATTTTGTTCGGACTAAAAGAGGTGCCGAACCATCCGTTGCCGGAAAATCGGTGATTTACCTGTAAGTTTTAAGATTCCATTATTAGTCTGTTGTTGCAGACAGTTGAAGGTGAGAAACTGCTAATGTTACTTTAGTGTGAATGTGGGATCATGCAAGTTTGTTTTTTCACCAATAGTTCGCAGTAAGTTAGAAAGTGACATCATTTGGAGGGCTGTAAGTCGAACTATAAACATCTGTACTCATAACAGATTGCTGACCTTTTTACCCCATTTCCCGTAGTGAATTCTTGTGCAGTTCGCTAAGATGTCTTATCTTACATGAACTGCAATGTGTACAGTCAGGAAAGCTAATCGTCTTAGTATCCATTACCGTATTGACACCAACACAACACACCACACGAAATGGATTAACATACAAAGCAATAAGATGGAGTATTCATTAATTTTAAACACAATTGTAACATTTGAACATTACATGACTTTCAAATCAACAATATGAAATTAATGATTTAAAATTCAGGGCTTGTTTCCGTTTTAATAAATCGTGATATAATTGTACGTGCATGTAATATTGATTGTGCTGTTCGCAAATAAGAGACAAAACAGTCCAAACCCGATTTTCTTGTATTGATTACAGTATGTGACTGCAAAAGTCAATAATACTGATGATCATTGATCCTATGTTTAATACAGCATATATCATATCCTAACATTTACATGAGACTTTTATGCAAGGATTATCAATTCATTGATAAATATATAAAAAATTAATCCGTATGGGCCCGTATGAGGCTTTGTAAAAATTATGTGTACAGCTTAACGTTTTCATGACATGGGTATTTTCAATGTACTATACTAGTAATACGATGCTTGCATCACTTGGTGTAAAAACATAATTTCAGTTTCGTAATATTAAAAATTATGTTGGGGATCAAATTTTATTTAATTAATTTTTATTCTTTACAAAAGGTATGGGTGGTTCCGATTTGATTATTGTTACCTGTACACGGGAAATAATATGCATAAAACATTGAGGTGTGTATTGGGACAGGTGGGTGCCGACAACTATTCATTTAAATCCTTTCTAGATCAAATTTTCTAACAGAATATATTACAGTTTATCTGGTTACACGAGCTTTAAAGGCTGGTTCTGAAAGATATATAAAGTTGAAAGATAATTTAGCATCATCAAATGACTGTTTCGGTTTGGCATTGTTATATGTCCTTGTTTTCGCATTGGCCTTTTTATGTCCTTGGTTGGTCGTATTTGACAACGTATCTATGGATACGTCCCAATTCCGACGGAATGATCTATATAATTATATGTTGAATGACTAATTAGATAAAATAGAAGATAGTATGAGTGTGTGTGTGCGTGTGATATGGATTTTTAACGTAGCTGGAAAAAATATTTCAGTCGTATCGCTATCATGTCTGCAGTGTGGCAGTTTATAGTGATGTCTAGCACTGGGGCATCACGCCGAAGACATGTAGAATCATGTCCCACCCAGTCACATTATTCTGACAACAGGCCGACCAGTCCTAACACTAACCTCTTAATGCTGAGCGCCTAGCGAGGCAGCTGTTAGTACCATTTTTATAAGACTTTGGTATGACTCGGCCGGGTTCCCACCCGCATCCGAGGCGGACTAGTATGAGTGAATTAGCGTCTTCAGAAATGAATCATCGTGATAAAAAGTGGCACTTGCTAGCATATTTATTCACCATATATATATATATATATATATATATAT
>JAECUM010041815.1:0-24655 GCA_016617855.1 Megalonaias nervosa
TAAGCAGGCAAATTACGTACGAGCAGTATACTGAATAAAATCACAATTATTATAGCGCTGTAGTTTGGATTTATTTCAGAAACTGAAATATTTTAATTCTACATAGTGAGTCCGGAAGCTGAAGTGTACATGAAGTGTACATGCAGATCAATATAGCCTGTTACCTAAAAGATCTAATAAATTACATGGTTATAAGCAGGCACAGTGAATAAAATCAATCATTATAAACTGTATATTTCAATTTCCAAACACACTTCATAAAATTTACCGTATAAAATATTACATTTTCTGTATAAGTATGCGAGATTAAAATACATGTATATAACATACAGGTAAACAGCTAAAAATAACTCTGATTTGTAATTCAACGCACTTACAAGCCGACGTGACTTAATGGCTTTCTGAGGTCATGAAAGTCAAAAGGTGCATACATATCCCTCTCTGTTACAAATTGCTGCTTCACTAACAGCTAATTGCTTACAGAGAACAATTAAATTACTGAAATATTACCGTTACAATGCAAGAAAAATATAACTATTTCCGTGATCTTATGAGTCAACGTAGTTACAAGGGAGATAATCGTTTAATTTACTCTACAGAGAGAGTTTTTGCTCGGCAGAGTTATCTCGCTTCATTATATGTGCAATAGCCTCAAACATATATTATTATAAGAAATTTGATTATTATTCAGATTTTAACAATTTTGAGTACTGTTTAACCCATCAAACTGAAGAATTTGTAACCATTTCATTAATCAGAGTACCATTTAACCCATCAGATCGAGAAATTTGTAACCATTTCATTAATCAGAGTACCATTTAGCCCATCAGATTAGGAAAAATCAGTAAAAAAAAATAATAATATATTATTTCAGAATCAGATTATTTTTTTCCCCTGATTATATCAGAAAATATTTACTGGGACTTTCTACAATAACTCTCTATGAGCGTACATACAGATTAATATTTAATTCTTCATTTCTTAAATCCAGAACGTGTCCTGACTGGTCAGTAAGTTTGAAATGTATCCTTGATAATAACGGATTATGTACACGTAGATAAACGGGATTAATTGGCTCAGACACAATTACTCACCTAGGTGGAGCTTGAGGGACTGAATGAATATAATATATATCCTTGCTGGGCCTGGCTAGACTTTGAAAGATCTACTTGATAGCTGCCATCAAATACGTCACATACTAGACTGACTGCGATTGTTGATGTTATATTAAGAATACCAGGTGAGATATGGAGGCCTCCACCGTGTGAATCATTATTATATTTAAGAATGGCTGGTGGCGGGATTAATTTTCTCCATGAATTACATATTCTTTTAAAATGTTCATCAATAAGATCAATAACTGATTTCTTTAGCTCTTCAGAGTTAAATCCCGGAATTATAAATGTTGGTAGCTGTTCTTCTGTAATTCCATAAAATTTAAGAAATACTGTTTTAAATAAACGTTTATAACTTACACGCTGAATTGGGCCATCTTCATTAACTATATAATTATTAAAAAATCTATCTACCGGTGTGTTTAATGTTTTTTCTCTGTCAACGATAGCCTTATTTGCATATTCTAAGTCTGATGCAACTTGATTCAAATGTTGTATTGTTTCAATTATTTGATTTTTTAAATCATCGTCATAAAACGTGTTGATGCTGGAAAATAAATTTCTTAGATCATTAAGTACACGTTCATGTTCAGATTTAATTGGACTAGATTCTGAGTTAATTTCTTCAACGTTAATTGTTGATATTGTACCTGTCTTACCTTGAATGAAATCTATAAAATGAGTATAATGTTTATAACCACAATGAGCTGGATTTTCCATAAATGGATAAGTTATTCGGTATCCGCGTTGAAACTCATCATTGATCTGTTCTATTTGATAACTACCCGTTAGAATACTAACTACTTGCCAGTCAGGAGTTCCATCAGGTTTATTCTTATTTGCAAATACCAGCGAATTATTCGGTTGTAGTCCACCGAATGGTTTTGATCTAATATTTGGCCAACTATAATAAACCTGTAATTGTGCTAATGCTATTTCTTTTGCTGGAATTGTGGTTGGAAAGTTAACGCTAAACTCAGGATTGGTCGAACTTAATGATATCATAGTAGTTTTTGACGGTGCTGTATTAGTGACGATCTGTTGAAGTAATTCTCTTGACTCATTCAAGGACGTTGAAATTATTATTATTGTTATTATTTTAAATCGGGAATTTAATTCTCCATTTTTTCGCCTTGGCTATTGTTAAGGAATACTTCATCGTAGGTTTTCATTATCGTTGCGAACTCCTCATCAGATATTTTACCATCGCTGAGGTACGACGAAAGATATGACGATAGTTTAGAATAAGCTGTTGTTGCTGTATGTAATTTTATTATATACTCGTGTAATTTATCATTTGTACATGTAGCTATCTTCTTAGCGAGAATACTGAGAATGCCTGCGATAGTCGTTGAAGTTGAAACGACAATTGTTACAACTGCAGGCGCTGTCATTGTTATTGTTGATTATAATAATCCGGCTCCAGCAATAATAGCAGAAACTGAGTAAACAATTATATCAATGACAACCATACGTCTGCGATATTTTTTTACTTTTACTATATAATCGTCGATGATATTTTTTAATTCAATCTGACATTTACATACTTGATTATATCTGTGACGTTGAACGTCGATGTGGGACTGGGGTCCTTGGGTTTGATTCATTATACTTAATGACGTTGTCATTTAATTAGGTAATTAATTGAGGAGTTTCAGCTACGAATTCCAGATACCACCAGTAACGTCTCGGGGACATTTCCGTTGATATCAACGTAAATGTTTCTTTGGTGTTCTTATTTAGCATCACCAGTAGAGGATTATAATGTACATTCGGTGATGATGAAGTGGCCGCAGTAATTTCCAAACCGTACATGGACAGCCTGTATAACCCAGTTACTTCTGCGGTATGTTCGAGAGTGTTATCGCGCGGTGTCCATGTTGATGATCCTGATGTTACTGTGTACACGATATTGTTAATTTGTTTGTGTGGAATTTTAATCAGATTAGTTTTACTAACAATATTAGGGATTCCACTGACAATATCATTCAGTTTCGTGTTAACGTCGGAGAGTTTTATGTCAACAGTTGGTGGACTTCCAAAAAAATCATTAATAAATCTGTTTATATTTCTACAAAAATTTAAGAACGTTTGTACATGATTAGAAAAATCAGTTCTAAATGCGGTTATTTCATCATTGATTGTTGTTAACGAAGTTGTTACTGGAATTTCCATATCATCGACGTATTTTTTCGTTGCAGCATCAAAATCAGATTCTGGTGTTCTGAGATTATTAATACCATTATTATTCATGTTGAGAAATGCACGCATTATACCACCGTTGACTAATACGTACTTAGATTCTTGATCATCGACGTATTTTTTTTTGTTGCGGCGTCTGTATCTGCGGCTGGGCTTCCAAGGTCTATAATTTTATTTCGATTCATGAAAATGCCACCCGTGAATGAATCACCAGCTTTCTTGATATAATCGTTGACTGACTTACCGGAATCTTGTATTTTATCTTGATCAGTAAAAGTAACAATATTATTAACAACTGCGGTAGGAATTCGTATGAGTACATCTGGCAGTTGTATATTACTTGTCTTTAATCTTCCTTTTTTCCTGAAAAACAACGACTTCATTTTGATCCACACTTGTAATGTTTAATAAGCCATCGATTTCATTTCTGAGCTGGTCAAGAGTTGCATATTTAGATAAGTCGCCTTGCTGCTGAGCTTTACCGCGTGAAGATCTTACGTAAATATCTACCATTATATTTACTAATGTCTGTTTAAATGTGACAACGTAGTATATTCATGCACGACTTTATGAGGTGGTTTTGTTGATTTTGATACAGTATCAAGTACAGCGAGTACTTCACGACCACATATTGGCGGATCAGTTAATGTTTGTGTTGGTAGCGTTGAATACCAGATTGGAATACTTTGCATAGCGATTTTATCGCTGCTAACATATTTTAAACATTCCTTTGGTGGTGCTAGTCCATATGAATCAAAATAAATTATTCCACGTGGATCAATTGCATATGCAACCCAGTGAGTGCCACGGCCAGAGTTTTTATCGAGATTAATAATACCAGTTTCAATATTGTTTGGTTCTTTTGGTAATTGATCACGCATAAAAACACCTCTGAAGTTTTTTATTTTTAATTTTTTAGCAGCATCAGGTAAATCAAAATTGGACATGGGCAGAATCAATGAACTGTCCCGGGAAGTATTAGACCCTTTCCGTACCATGAATATGGGGTCCCTGGCAATCTTAGATCGCGACCGTATATTGGGCCTGATAATCTTAGACGGCCCGGCTGTGGCACGTTTGGTGCTCTTAGACGTCTTCCGTGTTGTTTTGCCCGTGATCTTTTTTTTAAGCTTTCTGCATGCATGATTCCCTGTTCGGTTACTTTCTTTAATTCCATTCCAGCAGCAGTTCCAACAGCGCCTAATGCAGCTGCTTTTGCAACAGCTGGGGCTGAAGCGGCTATTAATGCTGGTATAGCTGCAAGAAGTGGAAATATACCACCCGTCCTAGCGATGTCTTTAATGGCACCCGCAGAAAGATTAAGTTTTATACCTTTATTTGATTTTTTGGCTTCATTGAAGTTTCTGAACTGACGCTTGGTCAACGATAATTTATTTGCACCACTCATTTGTTCTTTTTTTAGCGATATTTTTATTCCGCAGTTATCTTTTGATGCTGATTGTAGCCTTTTAATCTGACCAGGAGTCAGGGTAACACTAACGTGATTATATGACACTATAATATCATAAACGATCTAATTACATGTTTTCTACTTGAGCATCAACAACTCTCATTCGTCCACCAACACCTTCAAGTAACATTGATTTATCGCTGAGTATAACGGCAATTGCTCTGTAATTAGAAATAGCTCCAGCATCTCTTTTAACACGAGCTCGAAAATGTATATCTACAACAGATTGTCTGGTTAAATCTAAATGTTCTAGTGAAAAGTAATAAATTGGATAAAAGGTTGTAAAATCTAACTGTGATATTTGTAAACCAGAATCAATATTCTGATCACGCCCCATAAATGTCATCAAGCGATGAGATGCACGTGCTACATGATTTTGATCAAAATTAAATAATATATCTTCAGCTGGTTTTTGAAGTCCATTTATTCTCAGTGAAACCTCAGAAACACCAAGTTTGTCAAATATCATTATACTTCGTGTTTGTGAGTTTACTCGTGCAGCATCTTGTAATGCAATAAATATATGTCGCGGTGCAGATACACCTTGCTGAGAAGCTATTTGCCATGTGAAAAAACCATTAATTGTACTTTGAACACTATCTGTGGTCATCGTTAACCATGGTAACGTTGATTTACCACCTTGACTCATAAAAGATAATAAACGTTCGTCTTCAGATATTGTTGGAGTTAATACTGGCATCCACAATGAAAGTTTTGTCAGCATTATTTTACCAGCATCGCCAACAACTCGCCAAATTGCATCATTGTCGGTAGCCTTTCTTACAAGTACAACTGTGTGCTTGGCTCCGAAAATGACCTTTCTGACATTTCTGCAAAATCCAAAGATATGTGACAGTGGAATTGCACATGAAAACGCTCTTCTTCCACCCTGCAACTTTGCTCGACGTGATCTAAATCCTAAATTATAATCTGGGTCAACATTAATAATCATACTTTCACATCCACGTTGGCATTTCTAGCAAAGTTTCTTGGTTGTCCTATTTCATTCTGGTTGTATTCAGGATGATCAGAAGTGTCCTTTACAAACATCATTGACGGACCAGCTGATCTTGAATAATCGTCGCTGTATCTTGCTAAACCCAATATTGTCGTGGCAACGTCTACATCGTTTTGAATTGATTCAATATTTTTTCCATCGATCATGTACGTAGCGCTGTCAAACAACGCCATGATGCCATTATTAACAAAACCAACACCAACACCAGCGTCGTATTCAGTATTATCTGTTTTTAAAATTTCACCTTCGATCTCGATAAATGCCTCAGCAGGTAAGAAATATCTGCTTGTATCTTGAACTTGAAGTTCAATTCGTCCACGCTGGTCTGAAATTCGTGCGTCATAAGAATAATATTGATAATCGCGCACAGACTCATCCTTGAGAACTGGTGCGTCCATGTCAAATGCGGGATAAGATATACGTTTGAACATCTTTATTATATTTATTATCGCCTAACACGAAGACCACTTCCAGCTATTAGACTAGCGGTTATATTTTTTTCTTTTTCTGATAGTGGTACATCAGCCAACTCTACTAGTTTTTGATTCGCAGCTTGATTTATTATTTTACTAATATTTGCGGGCATCACTTCAGTGCTGGCCAGTTTCACTGGTGGCTGAGGTTTTCGTCGTATTAATCGTGCTAGTCTATCCTTGATTGCTGAAAATGCTTTACTAGCAACATCATCAACAGCACCAATACCTTTTTCACGAACAACATCAATAGCTTTCATTCCCAGTTGCTTTGCAATCGGTATTGCTTTTGGGGCTAACCTTCAAAACAGACCTTGAACAACATCACCTAGTCCATTTCCGTAGGTCGTTTTGTATACTGGTAATCGTGAATTTATTACTCTGACCATAGTCGGTCTACGTTGAGCATTATGTATGATCATCTTATTATAGTCATTATATCTAATTACATACTTAATCACTGTGGTAATCATCGGCGATTTCATTAATGAGAGACAGATACACATTAATATCCATGATACCTCCTGCAAATAATCGTTTACAAATATCAGCTGCTTCATTAATGATTTCTGGGGAATTATTACCAGCTCGTTTTCCTCCAATGAGGATTTCTAGTCGATTAACATCGGAGAAAACGTTGTTTGGACATGGAGTAATAAGACCACTTCCCTGATTAGTAAGGCCACTTCCAGTTGCGCCGAATGAATTTTTATCTCCAGGTGATAAAGATAATCTTCCTCTAAGTTCTTCTAGTTTTCTTTGGCGTTCTGCTTCCTGCTTCTCTTGCCATATTTTTAACTCCTCTTGTCTTTTCTCATATTCCTCTTGTTGTTTTTTTTTCTCCGCTTTTTTTTCTTGTTCCAACATTCTCTTTTCTTCTTCTCATCTTTGTTCTGTTATCCTTGCTTGTTCCTCATCAATCGTTCGTTCTAACATTTCGACTTCCATTCGTTGATCTGGAAGTAATTTCGATGATTTATATTTGTGTATACTATCAAGATAGATAGGATATTCTTTATCATTATGTCGATTTTTTTTTTACCAGTATACACACGATATAACCACTTTTCCCAATTTTCAGCATTTATATATTCACCGCCGTATTCGGGGTTTAGATAACCCTTCCGTTTTGATTAATTATTAACAGCTAGTTCAGCTAATTCATCTATGTCTTTAACAGATTTAATTTTGTCAATTCCTATTTTGGAAAACTTATTTAAAAAACTTATTCTACTTTTAGCTGTTATTAATTCTGGTTGTTCTGCAATTGATTGTTCTGCAATCAGTTGTTCATCATCATATTGTTCATTCGGCGGTGGTAACGCGGCAGCTATTTCAACTGGAAGCTCCCGTAAAATCTTTTTTGTTTTCTTAGTTCTTTCTGCTATTTTTCCAGTTGCTTTAGCTGTCTTCTCTAACGTAGGAAGAAGACTTTTAGTGGTCTCTGTAACAGGTTTAAATAATTGTTCTGCACCTTCTGCAAATTCACTTGAGATTCCTGACGCGTTTGTAGTTGTTGCTTAACAGAATCACGGACAGGTAAATATTTTTTAATTGCCTCTAATCGCTTTCGAGCTAATCTAGATGAGTGTGGTTCTCCAACCATTATTGATATAACAATGATATAATTACAGCAGCAGAGGAGGTGAACGACCAAAATTGAGTGACCCGGCAAGTAAACGAATCACACCATAAATAAAAACAAAGAGTCAAAGATAGAATAACAAAATGAGCTAACCCAATTAGAGAAATCTCATGGTCAGTTAGTGGCTTTGGTTTAACGTTATCAACCTTGAGATTTCATTTTCGTAGGAAGCTTTATTTTTCAAACAAATGACAATTCAGACAAGTGGTCTGTTCACCTCCTTTGCTGCTAAGGTTCTTTATTTGGGAGTTTCTAAACGTTATGTGAATAAAATAAAGTTAACCTTATGGCAGATATCTTAGTTTATTTTATTTGATGTTGCAAATATATTTCAAATTATTTTATACCCTTCTTATTCAAGGTTCATAAAGGTTTCACAAGCAAAACGGTTTACATCTGATCCAGCGCCTTCTCAGGGAACCATATCTAAGCGTGCTAGATGGAGCTGTATTTATGAGGCTTTATACATCGTTGGCCGACTCTATACATCAGAAGGACTTCCACAAACTTACAGACCCCTGAGTTTGATCAATTGTTATGGATGTTGCTATTGATGTGGTTATTGCTATTATTGCAGGGTTCATACACATCCTTGAGAATTTTAAAAGTGCCTTAATGATTAAACGAAAAATCCAGGCCTTGAAAGTGCTTGAAAATTAATGCTATATAGAAAATGTTTAAAGTCATGGAATTTATAGAGAAAGGTCATGTGTCATTTGCAAAAATAAGCTATTACATACATATTAATTATTTGCATTGACTGAAGCAGAAATAATCCATATTGTAAGCAAGTGTTTCACTTAGAATACAGTCAAGAAAATCAGTTGTATAGTTGATCTTAAATTAGTGTTTCAGAATTATCCAAAGAAAAAAACTTACACTGGCATGATGTATGAATTAGATCTTTGAAAGTGTATTACGTATATTTTTTTTTTTATTTAAAGTGTTCGTATTTAATTGTATACATCTAGAGCTATCTAATTATTATTATTATTATTATTATTATTATTATTATTATTATTATTATTATTTACTGTTCATTCATCACGTTTCTGTTCAATTTTGGTATGTTTGCAGTTTGTTTGTGTTCCTAAAAAATGGACAGAATGCCTTCGTCACAAGTGTGTGTAATCACGGAGATGCCAACTTCATTAACTATAGAGAATTCAAATCATATTATGAATTTGCTCGTCATTCATTCATTCCAAGGACGTTACCCGATTCACCAAATTGCACGTCGGAAACATATATAATCTTTTGGGATTTTCTGTTGCGTTGCTCCTATGCAATACGAGAAATCGAATTTGTATGTAATCAAAGTTTGTTTGAGGAACTCCTCAATCCAACATTACATACTTATGCATTGCTCTCCTGCCACGAAGTTGCCGTATCTTTTCTTGTTTGTAAAATAAAGGACATTCCTTTGCCTCTGATTCTTGACTTCATCCTTGACCTACTGGCCGAGTTTGTGATAGTTTTTGTCATTAGCCATTCTAAGAACTTTCACCAGCATTTGTTGCCGTTCTCAATACTGCTTCCCTGTTCTTGAACAAGCACATTTCGCTATAATTCCTTTGGGTCCTTGATTGTAGCTGTATTGTCTTATAGCACATATAAAGAACATGTTTTGAACATATTTTGACTCTTGAACACATTCCACAAAGGAAGATCTGAGAACTCCAAATATTTTCATCCAGGCACTGGTGGGATATTCCATGAAGCGGACGATTCATCTGTCTGCTGTGCATTACAGACTATTTTGAGGGTTTTCTATTTTTTCTATGACTGATCTTTTCCTTTCCTCTGCTAGCTTTACTATTATTTTTCTACATGGACTTCGAACACAGCTGTCTGTAATTTCTATAACTCGCTAATGGTTTCTGAATAAAAGTGCATGCTATATTCGACTCCATTCTGTCTGCTATTCACGTCATCCGCGTCAAAAACAAATATGACATGGATATCCTTCAGGTCATGTCTTTCAGCAACAGGAATTTGCATTTATCCTATTAAACATTCCATTATGAGATACGTTGAAATCATTTTACCCATCTTAACATCATTAAACATCTTTCATAGCCAAAACATGATATTCGTTGCAATTTATAATATTGCTCGTATATCACATTGTGGAAATCTTAAATTATTATTGGGTCGAAAACTTTGACCGTCATCAGAAACATGGCGTGACGTTACACACTACAAAACAGAGTACCACTCATTGGAACAAAACAATGTCAATCTATCATTTTTGAGAGTGAAGATGGAACAAGCAAGGGCTTGCTATTAAAATATAAAGTCAAACTAAGCTCTGATAATTGTTTGTAGAGTCAGGGTAATGTACTGATGCGGAATTTGAAACGGTCGGATACTTTAAAGGTGGGGAGAGGAGACGTTTGTGTTACATCGACAGGGAGATTGTAGTTCTCCTTTTTTTTTTGCCAGCAAATCCTAGTTAATCTGGTGATAAGCACTTCGTGTGGTATCATCATTATTAATAAGGTAAACTATCTATCCACCAAGTGAACATAAAACATTTCCCGTGATGTATGATTCAAAATTTCGACGCTGTTTGTGACAAGTTATTTTTTCTTTGCAAACCATTTTGTTGCAAATAACGTCGTTGATTTTGAAGAAACATTAGTGAACAAAGTTATAATCTATTTTTTTCACAGATTATGTTAATCTATTCCAATCATTATGATCACGATTCCTCAATCCCAAGTCAAGATGATCCCCTAGCCCGAACCCATCGGTCGTGTACGTGCGGTTGTATAATACATCTTATTTTTAGTTTCATACTTGTACGAACAAGAATAAGAAAACATTTTCTGCAATTACTCCTCATATTGTACTACGGAAAAGGATGCCTACAGTCTTCATTGGTGTTTATTTTGTTAATCCATCCACTTAGTTCAAAGCCTTATCAACCCGTTGTATCCTTGGGGGATACCAGTATGTCAATAGTAACTTCATCCGCTTAAGTATACTAAGTGCCAAGTGTGTTGTTCAATTTTTATTTTTATTCCGTATTGGTGTTACACTCAAACGATTTTGTCTGTGATCATCAAGCAGAATAACAACCACTCAATAAATAACACACATGCGCAATTATTTACTCTCGGGATACACTGAGTGAGCACTATTAACATGAATTTTGTTACTTAAATACTACTTTCTCTAGATAGTTGTGCGACTATAAAAAACTGGTAACATCAATTTGTAATAAAGTTAATGTGCACTTTGAAGATTCTTTGCTTGAGAGTGGGGGTGCGTCTAAAGGTTCTGTGATTAAACGAAAGGAATGAGAGTAGATCTTTATGTCGGCTATTTAATCTTATTTTCTTTTTTCAAATATATTTAAAGTTAACTCCTCGCTCACATATTCAAATGGGTTTCAAAACTGTTCATATTTGGCCCAGCGCCTTCACAGGGAATAATAATAATAATAATAATAATAATAATGTGGACTTGATAAAACGCCTAAAAATTAGACTCTCTAAGCGATTTACAATATTAGCTAACATATAAAACTTATACAATGACAAGATTACAAAAAATAAACACCACAGAACAACAAAGTAACACTATACTGACAGTAATTAAATAAATGGACATTATTAGGTCTTTAAATTTGTTCTTGTTCAAATGGGTGGAGTTTAAGAGCACTCATGAATGAGATCAGTGTCCTTGTGTCTAAGATCTATGTGCAAATCTTTCCCCCTAGCTTGGCCCTGGTACGCAAATGAACGTTTTCCATATGACTTCGTCTTAACAGTGGGAACAATACGAATATACCATAGTATAAGTTTCTAGATGGAATGCATATATGGCTCAGATAGATACATTGAACATTGTCACAGAATAAGGCAAGAAATAACTTGGTTTCGCCTTAGAACAATTTGATTATGTTCGTCGTACATGCGTACAACGTTACCTAGGGTGGATAATTGTTTTTTTGTTTTTTTTGGTTAAGTAACTGAACGAACATGTATTCCGTTGTAGTTCGCTTGCGGCGAGAGATACTAAAAGCACGGTATGCACGGGTATTTTACCCTCACTAATGCTCATTCCCCTGAAGATTTAAGACAAGGTTTTTTATCTATCTAATACACTGGTCTTTTGGATCTTGTCAAGGAGTGTACATTCTCCATTCGTTCTACAGCCATAGGGATAAGTGTTGCATTGTTATTTTATTTGATATATGAAGCATATTCAGTTTTTAATGCCATAGCGTGAAACGTTGTCTTTACCATTACGTGGATTTGAAACGATATAAACTTTTGAATTGTTACAAATTAATATTAAGAGTTTAATTTAGTAGCACGTATTTTTAGTTTTTAATTACGTTATTACGACCAGTTTGGTTTTATTGTAGCTGTGTGCAGCTGGGTAGCTGTGTCTGTGTGCAGCTGGGTAGCTGTGTAGATGTGTAGCTGTGCGTATGTGTGCGGGTGTACGACAGAAGTACAAGATTTGTAAACTTGTGCGCATGGTGGATCCATGAAGGGGAGTGTGGGGTCAATACAAGTTTGGACCAACCCAAGGATCCAGGAGAACTGTGTGATTTGTCAATTGGACACGTAAACAAGGCCAAGATGTTTCATTAGCAAGTTTTACAAATATTTGAGTCACACGTGGATATGATTGTACGGAATGTACATATGACTGAGTTACGAGTCATATGTTTGTGTACAATATTGTTGTTTACATTACATGAGATTATGTGAATCTCGCTTTCATAGCTTTCATTGTTTACATTACATGAGATTATGTGAATCTCGCTTTCATAGCTTTCATCGTTTATTTGAAGCTTGCTTTCATTTCGTGAGATTATGTTAATCTTACCTTCATATCTGAATATATGAATCACATTTGTTTTTTCTCACTGGTGAATGTTTGTGTTGAGTAATCGAATGAGTCGTGTGTTTGGAGAGTGAAAGATATATATAATTTCAAAAACTCCATCGTTCATCAGTGTGTTGTGTTGTCATTTAGTCCAAGCATCCATTCAGGTCGAATCCTGTTACAAACATGGACAGTCAACAAAATATAGTCTACTTAACAGATATTGTTGATTCTAGATCGAACGGATTATCATGATAGTTACAGGTGGTTTGCATGCTCAGTCCTTCTTACATTATGGATGCTCCCAACAGGCATGGCTTTTATTTTTCCGTAGTAGATACTTGGAAGAACCCGACGGAAGTGAATAACAATAGCTAAGTCTCGAAAGAACTAAGGAACACATGAGTAGGGAAAAATATCTAAGTGTGGTAGTTGCATCTGTATATATGGGGCTTGTTACATCGCTGGCAGAGTCTGCACATTGGACGAACGTCCCCGGAAATAAAGATGTGTTGTAACAATAACGACAAAATAATGAGCTTCAAAGAAGTTAGCATAAAATTGACAATTTGTTAACATATATACGTTGAGATAAATGTTTAGAAATATTTAATTCACTGAATTCAGTCTTGTTCATGCACTTAAATACGTACAGTTCTTGTAGTATCGTTTATCAACAATTCAATCTGAGTTTAAAATATTTCACTAAAACATTGCATGCTTCCTGTGGCCTTATATTCTTAAAAATGGAAGATCTAGCACAGATGTGTACCACATTTGAAACCGTCAGTGTCAGGAGATCTTTTTAACCACTAATTTCTTTTATATCTCTAAGTTTATTTTCATTATTTATATATTTTTTTAAAAGCTTTGTCGAACACATTGCACATGGTTATATACTCTGAGTCTCACCTAACTCTCTCTCATAACTCTGACACAATCTATCCTCAATTCAAACTTAACTCCCAATCCAGATAACCTAAGTTTTACCAATATTTGACACTAAGTCCTGGAAATTTAGAGCAGCAGCATAAAAGATCACATACATACACATTTAATTCCCTCCAAATATCCATCGGAACAAATTCCTGACGTATGTTAGGGACATTTTTACTTTCATTTGGATTATTGATACTAAGAGTATTATTCTACATAGCTGTTTTCATTGTAAGAAAAAAGTCACCTTCAAAATTACTTTTTCATTATGCGCATTTAGTAATATCCCTTATTTTAGTAGTATAAGTAATTTGAGGTTTCTATTTCAGAGACCCCCATACCCCCCAAAACGTTATACGTTAGCATTTTTGTCAACAGCCTTTTGTAGCTTAAAATGATGACTTTCATATTTCTGACAAAATGTTTTGTTGGGGTAGGGGTGTCTTTGAGATAGAAACAACTCAATTACTTATACTACTATTACATTCTAGAAATTACTTTTATAGTTTTAGAAAAAATTTTATATTAAACAAATGAAAATATTATATATAATGTCCTTCTGTCATCCAATCCGACATGTTGGATTTGATCTGACAAACAGATTTTGTAAGAGATTTTAATTCAATCAAATCAGCCTCGGGTTATACTGGTATAAAGCCTAAAACAATAAGCGATTGTATTAAAAAAGTTGGATATCATATATCACCAAAATATAAGTCGGTGTGGTTATTCGCAACTGAAAATGATATGAGAATAGCGGGTTGGGCAGATGACGTGATAACATTTATTGATAATATGGTTGATATTTTATTTGATAACGATGTTTCTAAAGCTGTACAAAATTATACATCTACTGTTGTAACCCATATTTTATTATAATCTTTTTCATATATGCTAACTCTCATTGGCAAAATATCTGTTAACATACTGTCAATAATACGGAACTTGCGTATTAAATCGTCCATATCATATTTTATACCACGCATATAAGATCGTATCTGATCAAGTAATTTTTTATAGGTGATACTTGCTGTTTTGCAAGCATTTTTTTATAGTCGCAAGTCGGGGTTCAATTTTTTTACACGCTGTTGCAAGAGAAACACCGACACCAGATATTATTAACAAAAACGGATTTAATGATGCGCCACTTGAAATTATACCAGAGCTAGTCATCAACAACGGTAAATATGATATCACTCGGAGTATTTTGGTATAGTATTTGTAACATTTTTTACGCACCAAAGTTTTTTTTATGATAATATTTGTAATATTGCATTAGAGCGTTCACATCTTGTTTTGGAATGTTTTCTGAAATATGATTAAAATCAACTATATTTTTTTTTCATTATATAATATTTGTTTACATATTTTATATAGTAATGTCAGTCTCTGGGTTTGATTTATTATATTTGAGAAGTTTCAGCTACGAATTCCAAACACCACCAGTAACGTCTCGGAGGCATTTCCGTTGATGTCAACGTAAACGTTTCTTTGATGTCCTTGGTTAGCATCGTCAGTAGAGGATTATGATATACATTCGGTGATGATGAAGTAGCCGCAGTAATTTCCAAACCGTACATAGATAACCTGTATAACCCAGTTACTTCTGCGGTATGTTCGAGAGTGTTATCGCGCGGTGTCCATGTTGATGATCCTGATGCTACTGTGTATACGATATTGTTAGCTCGTCCGTGAGGAATTCTAACAAGATTAGCTTTTTGAATGATATTAGGAATTCCGTTAATAATATCGTTTAGTTTTATGTTAATGTCAGCAAGTTTAATATCTACAACCGCTGGACTTCCAAAAAATTCATTAATAGATTTGTTTATATTTCTACGAAAATTCAGGAACGTTTGTACGTGATTAGAAGAATTAGTATTTAGTGTAGTCATTCCATCGTTGATTGTTGTTATTGCTGTTAATTGATCGCTAGCGATCTTAATGTTGCTATCGTCGACGTATTTCTTTGTTGCTGCGTCAAAATCTGTTTCTGGTGTTCTGAGATTATTAATACCATTATTGTTCATGTTGAGGAATGCGCGCATTATACCACCACGCACTAACACATACTTAGATTCTTGATCGTCGACGTATTTTTTTGTTGCTGCGTCTGATTCTGCAGCTGGGTCTCCAAGGTATGTAATTTTTTTCCCTGACATAATATTACCTGTAACTGTCCCATCTATTTTATCAAGTTTGTTATCATCAACATACTTTAACAGCAAATAACTTACCGCTTGAGTTTGATTTAAGTTTGCTGGTGGATACCTGGTCTCTAAATTTATAATTTTTTTTCCTGACATATCTAAGTTACCGCTTAAAGTTCCACCAGATTTATCTAACTTGCTGTCGTCAACTGATCTTAGTTGTGCATAACTAACAGCTTGTGTATTAACAACATTTATTGGTGAATAATCTGTTTCTAACTCTAATACTCGTTGATTTGACATAAACAAGTTTCCCGTCATTGTGTCGCCGGATTTTTTTAGATAGCCTGATAAATCAACCTTGCCGTCTGTTGTACTTTCAGCTGATGAATCTCCTACTAATGTTCCAAATTTTGAATAAAAACTCATTATTTATTTATCGTTTGACAAAATATATATATACATAAAATTGTATAACAATAATGGCAAAATCATCGATATTAAATTTTGATACAGAACGTTTGGTGAAACATAAACATAACAATGAACTTCCAGATTGTCATTATCTTATTGTTGGAAGAACTGGATCGGGAAAAACAAACTTACTTATGAATTTACTTCTTGGAGATAATTTTAACTACGATCGCGTTTATATTTATACGATTAATCCGCAACAAGATAAGTACGAGCTACTTAACAATTATAATGACAAACTTCGTGATGATCTTGAAGCTGGCGAAGATTTTTTTTATTATCAAACAACCAGAAAAACTTGTTCCAGTTAATCAACTTGATTCGTCTGAACACAAGATAGTTGTTTTTGATGATATTCCGCTAAACAACGAGGAAATGAATAAAATCAGATCGTATTTTTCACTGTCGCGAAATAAGAAATGTAAATTTATTTATCTCGCTCAGGGTTTTTATAATGTTGACAGATTTATTAGGCGAAATACTGGTTGTTTTATCTTATTTCCAGGACTTGACAATGTTGACGTTAGAAATATCGCGAACGAGCAATGTGGTGATGTAACAAAAGATAAATTTATTGAACTATATCATCAAGCAAGGCCAAATAAATATGACTTTTTTGTTTGATAAATTAGCAAATGATACGAGTAAAATGTTTCGATGTTGTATTGAAAAATATCTACAATAACTTTTATAGAAAATAGTATATAATTAATGGAAAGACAAGCAAAGTACAGAAAACATATAGAAAATCTAAAAAACTTGCACAATCTTAAGCAAAATTTAAACAGCAAGTACAGCAAGCACGACGTGGACAGATAGCTGCAGCAGAAACAGCCGCCGTTCTCAAACCAGTTACTGAGGCTTTACTTGGAAAACAACCTGAAAGTAAGCCATTATCAGAAGAAGAACTTAAGCAACTACAGGAAAAAGGTTTACTCGGACTAGTTAAAGAACAACAAGAAGCAGCTATTGCTAGATCTGATGCGGAGAAAAAAAAATTAGCTGAGGAACTTATAGCGCATATAGATAATCCTGTTGCAAGACAAGCTGAAATAGATCAGCTAATAAATAATCCACTGGCACTTGAAAAAAAAATTAGCAGACTTAACAACACAAGAAATTAAAAAAAAAATTAGAGAATATTGAAAAGGAGCAAGAAAGAGTTGGCCCGTTAACGGTAAAGTTTATGGAAATTGAAGATCAAAATTGACGGTATATAAAACAGGCAAATAATGAGATAACAAATGATGTATATGATGAATTTTTAGTGAAAGAAAATATAAAAGATCTTGATAATATAAGTAAATGGAGTGATGAAGAATTTAACACATTAATTACTAAATTAACTGTAATAATGAACAACGGTGTTACTGCTAGAAATGAATTAAACACAGTCACAGAAGGGATAAATATACTTCCACTTTATGATAAAATGAGATATGGTGTTATTGCTTTAGTAATTGGAAAAACAGCACAAAACAGTAGAACAAAACCTTTTGGTAGGGGGTGGAATTTTAAAAGAAA
Organism: Megalonaias nervosa; assembly: GCA_016617855.1. Taxonomy (NCBI): domain Eukaryota; kingdom Metazoa; phylum Mollusca; class Bivalvia; order Unionida; family Unionidae; genus Megalonaias; species Megalonaias nervosa. The sequence goes on from JAECUM010041815.1 coordinate 17,857, forward strand.
ATTTGAATTATTCGATAAAAGTCGTGTAGAAAAATATAAAGGAAAAACAGGAACTGGTGTTAGAATATTTTCATCAGTTACTGAAATGATAGGCAGATTAATGCTATTGATATCATCAAAAGAAGCTGGAAATGTTGGTGCTGAAATTGACAATGAGATTACTGATATACTTGATAATTTGAGATCAGAAAATTTATTAACATCTGACGAATATGAAACTTTACACCTTGATTTGATATAAATCAAGGCGATTTGATATAATCGCGGCGATTTAATTTTATAAATTTGTGTAACAATTTTATATAACAAATGTCAGCAACATTATTAGTAGACTTTAGCCAATCTGATAAAGATAGCGCAAATTTTTCAGTAAAGTATATTCCACCAATAGAACTAGATCGTGAAAAACAATATGAAATTGGACTAATTTCCTGTACTTGTTGGAATGCTATGGCTAATGTAAAAACTGGAGTAAATGATGAAATTCCATTTACTGTTCCTAATACAAATCCAAATATTCCATTGCTTATGGTGCCTGTATGGGTTAAAATTCCACAAGGAGCCTACAACATAACTGATCTAAATAAAGCAATAAAAGATCTTATAGAAAAAATGGAGGTAACGCTGACAATTTTGAGCTTGCACCAAATTATAATACGTTACGCGCTAGAATGACAATAAAAAATATGATGGTTACTATTTACAAAGAAAGTATTGCATCACTGATAGGATTTAAAGCTGGTGTATATAATAATAATTATAAAGAAGATATACCTACTACATATGACGGTGATTATCCAGTAAATATAACTGACGTAAACACAATATTGGTAAATTGCTCTATCGCATCTGGTTCTTATTCAGCTAAAGGCAGCAAAGGACAAACGATATACAGTTTTTCACCGGACGTTCCACCAGGTTTTTTGATGCAAATTATTCCGCGCCATATTATTTATTATCCGCTAAATGTTGAAAATCAAATAACAGAAGTAAATATGCAGTTGAGAGATCAGTCTGGAAGACAGTTAGATTTTAATAATGAAGTTGTTACTTATCATTTACACTTGCGCGGGCAATAGTAAACATATTTTCTGAAAGATTTGACAACAAAATTATACAACCTCAGATATAATGAAACAGAAAAAAGTTTATAGAAGTAAAATAGTAGCTGGATTTTAAGGAAATATATTTGCTAAAATTATAAAAAATATTCCAGGAATAGCTCATAAAGTTGCACCAATTGCACTTGACGCATCAAAAGCTTTTGCAACTGGAGCTGCATCTGCTGCTGGAACTGCCGTGGGGCTTAAAATAACTGATAAAATAAAAGGCACACCTAAGGCGCATGCCGCACCTTCGATAAAACAAGCTATTTCAGAAATCGCACCGATAAAAGAAACTCAACGCGCAATGATAACAACGACAAAAAACTTTTATCACCACGAGGAGAACAAATTATACAAAAATTAATATCTAAAGTAACAGCGCCGCAATAATTTTGTATAACCTAATAAATAAAAAAATGTCTGTAAAAAATTATCTCGATTTAGCAGAAATTTATGACACAGACGACACAGTAACAGAATTCGAATATGTTGAATATCTTGATGAAAATTCTAACGAACCTAATAAGGCTGGCCAAAGAACATTTAATACTCGAGACGAGGACGTATTTCTACTGCCTCATAAAGCAATGTTGGAAGTTCGTGGCCAGATTATGACAGTGGCTCTTCCACCTGCCGCAATTGCAGCTGGAACAGAAGTAGCTCTTATAAATGACGGTTGGTGTTTATTTAAAAGTGCTAAATATCAGCTGGCCAATCAAACTGTCGAAGATATTTCAAATCACTTACAAGTTGCAAGTACAATCTTAAATATTATTTCATTTTCCGACGATTACTCCAGATCAACTGCAACTAATATGATGTGGTTTAAAGATACTGGAATTGGAAATGCAACATCTAGAGAATTTATTCCAAGAGTAGCAGTTGCAGCTGGAGCTAATGCTGATGGAAGTGCTGTAAATGTTAGAGATTTTCTTATTGCTAATGCTGCTGCGCTGGGTATAGCCGCACCAGCTGCAGACGCTGGTGTAAACGCTACAAGAGTTTTACTTAATACTGCTTGTGATAATCTTGGTATAACACGACCAGATGCAGCAGCTGATGGAAATGCAATGTTAGCTATAGTTAACAATAATATAGTAGGTTTTAAAAGTGCACGTTACAATGAAGGTCATGCTAAGAGAAAGGCACTTGCAGCAGGATCACGTCAAATTACAATAATGCTGCCGTTAAGTACAATATTTGGCTTTTGCAGGGATTATAATAAAGTATTTCGTGGAGTCAAACATACTCTTATTTTAGATCGATCAGAACAAAACGACGGCCTGTTTAGGTCAGGTGGGGCTGATGTACAATTTGTCATAAACCAACTTGCAGTATGGATGCCAAGAATAACTCCGTCTATCACTAACATGGCGGAATTAAATAATATGCTGAAAAAACACACAAACAGAATTTATTTTCAGCAACATAAAATATATCAAACAGCGGTTCCGAATACCACCGACTACACATGGCGAGTTACAACGACACAAAGTGAACAAAAACCAAGGCAATTATTTGTTGTATTTCAGCAACAAGCTCGACGTAACAACCAACAACAAAATAATGCGATATTTGATAGCGCTGATGTTAGACGAATATATGCTAGAATAAATTCAAAACAATATCCAGAACGAGCGATAGAATGCTAATAAAAATATTACTAGACCGTACATGTATTTACTCGACTCAATGCAAAAATATCAAGATGTTGGGGATGGATCTCAGATATTAGTAGAGGAATTTCGTACACTTTACCCAATATTTTATTTCGATGTTAGTAAACATAGCGAGCGAGCTGTAGACAGCACAGCTGATATTGAAATTACTTGGACACTAGGAGCAGCTCCAGCTCCAGCAGCGCAGTTAAACGTGTATGCGTTAGTAATAAGCGATAAATTTCTTACAGTTGACTCTATCGGAGGTAAAATGACAGTCCAAGTTTAATCTGTAATCGTTATATAAGATGACAAAATATATTGTAAAAGAAATACATTTGACTGATGGCTGCTGTTGCAAAACGGAGGCAGGTTTCGTTAAAGGTATTTTAACAAAATTAATGTTAACCAAAAAACAAGTAAATAAATACGATCGCAAAAAACCTTTTGTTTTAAATTTAAGCGCTGCACAAATAACTGCGATGGCAAAACATGGCGGCTTCTTCGGTCCGGCACTATCTGTAATGGCTAAAACATTACTACCTAAAATTTTGCCAGTGTTAGGTACATTACGATTAGCAGCAGCGTCTGGAGCAGTATCTGGCGCACCGGAAAAGGCAGTTAAAGGTAGTGGTATAAAGAAAATTTTCGTATGAATATCGATGGTAACAATTTTATGTGATTGATAAATATAATGCCTAGAAGAAAGACAACGACGAAAAGAAAGACAACGTCGAAAAAAAAAAGACACGACAGCGAAAAGGTGGATTTCTTCCAATAGCCCCGTTGCTAGCGGGATTGGCGGGAAGTCTATTGCCAAATCTGTTAGGAGTAGGACGAGGACTAATGTTGCCAGGAACAAGGAGATAAAATCTGCGTTAAGTAATTTCGATATACTTAATAAACTAAAAAAAAGTAAAAAATTTCACTGGAGTTTATTCCAAAGATGAACTTACAGCGACTCCACCACAAGCGACATCGTGTGTTATAAATATACAAGATTTTAATGACGGATCTGGCACACATTGGGTAGCTGTCTATGATAACAATTATTTTGACTCGTTCGGAATTCCACCAAGTGACGCAGTAAAAAAATATATGAGTAGAATGCAAGATACAAAGTCTCCAGAGACAAAATCTCTTGCGAAAAAAATAAATTATTCGTCTAATCAAATTCAACCAGTTGGAACTTCCGCTTGTGGATATTATTGCGTAATGTTCATTAAACAGATGACCAAAAATCCAGATGTTTTAAAGTTTATTTTACAATTTGACAAACAACCTTCTCACGCTAATGATGAGATTGGATTTAATTTTTGTAAAGCTACCTAAAGCTTGCAATTAATTTTATCTAAATTACAAATATAACAATGTCAACATATTGTCTTAAGTGTAAAACTAAAACAGAAAATAAAGACGAAAAAACAGAAAAAACAAAAAATAATAGAAAAATGCTGAAAAGTATTTGTGCAGTCTGTGGGAGAAAAAAAGTATGTTTTTACCAAAAACAAGCGGAGCGGGTTACCCTCCTGACGTTGTCAGGGAGATTATTTTAGTAGACGACTAAATAAATAATGACATGTCAATGCGATTGCGATAAAGATATATGCCTGGAGCAAAATAAAATTGTTACATATTGCCAGAAATGCAACAACAGAGAAATAATTGGAACAGGTATAGATATACATAAATTAATTGGCAAACTGCCGAGACCAAAAGGCGGTTGGACATAGCCAGGCCATAAATATACTGGACTTTATAATCCTCTTGATAAACAACTTGACGAAAACGATAATCCGCTGCCAGGACAAGAACCTTACAATCAAGCTGACGCAATAGCATTGCGCCATGATATCTGCTACAGAGATATTGAACTTCCAGACAGCGATCAAAATAAACACAGCTGCGATAAAGTAATGTTAGACGAACTTCGTGAAATGAAACCTGTAAATATGCGAGAACGTGTTGACCGAAGGCTGGTCCAGGGTTTTATTAGAGCAAAATATAAACTTGGACTCGGAGAGTCTAGTCTCGATAAAAAAGAATTATATGATGATCTTGCAACTGAGCTACATAGACCTAAGAAAAAAAGTTTTCGCGACGTAAAGTTGTCGCAATTGCCGTTGATGATATCTGGGCGATAGATTTAGTTGATATGTCAAATCTAGCTCAATATAACGTTGGCGCTGATGGCGCTCCAAAGAGATATCTTTTCAATGTTGTAGATGTTTTTAGCAAATATGCGTTTAGTATACCCGTTTCGGATAAAACAGGGAAATCGATGATTGATGCGCTAAAACAAATAACAACAAATACAGAAAGAAAACCAAACAGAATCTGGACTGATCATGGAGCGGAGTTTTTTAATAAAAAGTTCGAGCAGTTTTTGGAACAAAATAACATTAAAAAAATATGTTACTGAAAATGAGGGGAAAAGCGTCATCGTCGAAAGATTTAATTGCACGCTGAACGAAAAAATTCATAAGCATTTGACAGCTAAAAATACGAATAAATATATTGACAATTTACAGAAAATTGTTGACGAATATAATAACACGAAACACCGAACGATTAAAATGTCGCCAAACGACGCGATTGCAAATCCAATATTAGCAAACGAAAACATGTACCGGAGACACAAATTTAAAGTTGGCGATAAAGTTAGAATTTCTTTGACGAAAAAAACATTTGAAAAAGGTTATACTCATAACTGGAGCGAAGAAGTATTTGTTGTTGATAAAGTACATTTAACAATACCAGTTACATACTCTTTGAAAGATTTATTAGGTGAGCCTATAACTGGCAGTTTTTATGAGCAAGAACTTCAGAAAACAGAACAAGATGTGTTTGTTATTGAAAAAGTTATTAAAAAGCGCGACAACAAAAGTTTAGTCAAATGGCGTGGATATAGCGATAAATTTAATAGTTGGGTACCAACTCGGTCGATTTCATCGACTGCGATTTCATCGACAGAATAATATTATTATAAATTTCCTCATATTTTATTAATACTGACTTACATTTTACTGGTTAGCATAAAGAAATTAAATGTAATTTTCTCGCATCATCAACTGGCATTAAATTAAATATTTTAACAAAAATAAAATTGTATTTTATATTTCTTTGTTGTCCAGGTATTTTTACGTTTGAAAAAGGCTTTATAAGTTGCCAAAATATTTGATGCTCGGCAACAGTAAAATTAAATTTTAATATTTTTTTTAGCAATATGGTACTTAACATCATATCGCCCAGTTGTTGGTCTGCTTAAATTTTTTTACTAACAACAACATCATCTTCGCCGTCATCATAGTTATACAAAATATCTTTTTCAGTATAACCAGCAAATCTATCATTGGTAATATTTTCTAATGTAACATTTGAAACTGAAACAAAATCTCCCGAATATAGCTTAGCCAGTCTCTCAATTAAGTTCATTATCATAATAATCTTTTATCTAATTAATAAATAATAAGATGTTCGGAGAAATAAAATATCATCAGCGAGTTAATATACTAAATAACAAAGAACTATCTGAGTCAATTCGAGCTTGTTTGTTGGGACATAATTTTTATTTTGTTGATGTTATGATAACATTGGGTGATTCTGACAAATTTTTATTAACAGCAGCAGATAAAATGAAACTTGATACGAATAAAATAATGACATTACGATTTAATCGCGATGATGTCATGGAATTTAGTCTTTCTCGAAATGATATGGAAAATATCATTAATTATCGTATCTAAAGATAAATCTATCAAATGTCAACATTGACGTTGGTGATTTAGTTCTGCCATCAGCGACAAATTTTATTGCACGTGCATTAATTTTATGATATTTTGACGCAGATGTTATTGATTTAAATTTTATTTCTTCTTCTGTTTCAAGATTTATTGAAATTATTTGTTTGGTTGGATTTTTAAAATTATTACCATCAAAACCATCTCCACGTCTTGTGTTTTCTTTTGACATCACCAAATCTAAATTTTCTAGACGATTATCTTTTTTAGTTTTATTAATATGGTCGATAACTAA
>JAECUM010041817.1:0-30091 GCA_016617855.1 Megalonaias nervosa
AACAAATTCTGAGGCAATTCCTTCTCACTCGAAATCTCATTTCACACCTTAACACTACGCCATGAACTGCGTAATATTGCTCGAAATTGCTCAGAATCATTAAGAATTATTAAGAAAATATAAAATATTTGGGATACTCAAAATTTAATGATGCAACATCCACAATATATACTACAGAAATACAGATTTATTGTAATGAACATTTATCCAAGAACTTGAATATGGAAGCTATCTATCTATCTACACACACACACACACACACACACTGTAATGAATATACACTATTGGTTTTATGAGTAACATAATTTAAATATGTATGACTCGTCGTTTTTTGAGGGAGGGGGTGGGGGGCTTAGAGAAAAGGCAAAACAAGATTCAGAAGTACCTGAAACAAAGAAAAAGTTAATTTATTCACAAAGCTGAATATTCACAAAACATTTCTATTTAACCATATGTAAGAAATATGCAAATTTCAACTGATATCTGCCTGTTCCTTTTTTTTTGGTGCCTTTCTGGAATTTATGGGTGAAGTCCAGGAAAAGAAATGGCCAAGCAGAGCTAGCAGTCCTTTCTCACAGATGCGCATCTGAAGTAAGGCCAAACTGTATACTCTATAACCCAAACTACACTCATCAATGATACACCAAAATAAAGGGAATTAAAAATCCTTTTAACAATACCTAATATGTACTTTTTTTTTTTAAATGGTCAGGATGACCAGTGAGGAAAACCTGCAAAATTGTTATTCCAATCTACAATACGAAATTATAGAGTGCCACTTTTGCAAATTTCAGTTAACTGGAATTATTGTAACCTAATCTTAACTCCTTTTACAATACCAGTTACCTTTCACACAGTTTTAATTTTTATTGTTTGCTTTATTTTTCTAAATACACTTTCAAAAATACTGATCAATAACTTGTTCATTAGGTTAATATGCAATACAACAGTGCAGCCTATATAGAGACAAAAATTGATAACAACACAAATACAAAACAGTTTCCCAATGTTTCGAGCCAAATAAGCCATTTGTAATGAAAACAAACATTAAACACAGAAGCCAAGAAAAATTGTTGACTAACACATTTGAATGCCCAATGTACTGAGAACCAAACTGTTTAGACCTAATTTTAGGTGATCGGATCACATCTTCGCTAGCTATGGTTATGTTAACACTATCTACACCTTGGCGGATCAAGCAGATATTTCTGTGCTTCATGTCTGTGAATTTCATTGGATGCAGTGGTTGTTAAGGAAATATGCTATCAACATATTTCTTTTTGGTTAAACATATCATTTCTTCTCATTTCAAGATATTTCTTGTCAGATGCACAAATTTTTGTGCCTACTTAATACTTGTCAATTATAAAAATGCAGTGCTTGAAAAAGAAAGATGCTGGATCCAGTTACAGCAATACCAGATCACAGAACGCATTTTCGCACCATTGATATCACACATATTCATCATTCCAGACTCAATGACATGACGAAAAAATATTTATTGTTCAGGAAGCAAACAGCTTGTATACACACTCAATGTGACCTTTAAATCTGGATAGAATTGGATATTTCAACTCAGAATTGCTTTTTGTTGATCATCTTTTTGTTTTTGGTATGATTTTGTTAAAAGATGCAAATGTTTGGGTTGTTTCTAGTATACATGTCAAGAGTTCTATTATACTACAAGTTTAGAAAATCTAAATTTTACATGCATACTGTTTTGTTTCACTGTCATATTTTATTCATTAATTGTAATGGGGGGGGGGGGGCACCTGACCCTGCTATTATGAAATTCAACCAAAGGATAATGGTGAGACCCAGTACATTAAGTGTCAGCCAAATAGCCTATTTAGTAACCATGGTTTCTAAGCAAAGTTAAAATTCATCCTTCTGACTCTGTCCCACCAACTTTATTTGGAACTGTTTTAATCATTAAAATATGAACAATGTCTTTAAATTCCATAGAAAAGGGCAATAAGGAACACAAGCTTCCTTTAGCTTATTTTAAGCACAACTCAAATACAGCATGGTTGAATCAATTGCAACAGCTTCCTTGCCCGTTTCAGTATATATACAGTGGATCCTAGTTTATCTTGGTTCTTTTGATGCGTGTCCCAATGACACAGATGCTTCCGCTAATATGATTAAAGGGCAATGATATAAGTAAAACAGGGGCCATAACTCAGTAGGAAAAGAATATAAAATCAAACTTGTTCTCAATATTCTTAATATACTGGCTAGAATCTCACCGTAATTTTTGTTTCAGGCTATGACATCTATTATGTTTTTAGTATAAATTGATGAGTGGCTTCAAAGTCAAATAAGAACCATAAGTCTGTAAAAGGTTGTTCAAAAGCAAACTTTACATTTTGCTTCGTAATGCAAAGCCTCATAAGAAATTTGACTTATTTTAAAACCATGAAGTCCTTCAAATGCGTCTGAGCACAAATTAAAATGAAACCTTTTGCCAGAAAACTAGGTATTCTTAATGAAAAGCTTCAAACCAAATTTAATTCAATCAATGAAGTCCTTCAAAAGCTGTTTAGTGAAAACGAAAGTGAATGGCAAATTTCAAGACAAATAGCAGCCATAACTCTATAAAATTTTGCCAGAAAAAATTTCAAATTCAAACTTGACCAAGAGCTTTCTAATTATGAACACTGACCAAAAGTTATAACAAACATCAGACTGCCTGTCTTGATAATTATTACATAAAAATTCACTACTTGTTGGAAATGTCCCATACCTTGAACACATTGATGCATCTTTAATAACATAGTACCTACTGATCTCAAATTATTTTTAAACTATTATAATTAAAAGAAATGTGTATTGGGTGTTATTTTATAAACACACTGAACCCCAGTGTGCACAATTCTTCATATTGCATGCATTTTTGTCCCAATTCAGTTGGTTAAATTTAGTTTAATTTTCACTGCTTAATGTATTGCATTCCATTTAAGTTTCTGGCTGCTTTCTTTACTTGTTGGGTGGAGGGGGTGATTTTGTGTACAGCATACCCCTTAATAATAATCTTGTGTATAGAATACCCTTTATAATAATCTTGTGTACAGAATACCCCTTATTCAGGATCTTGCGTACATAATACCCCTTAATAATAATCTTGTGTACAGAATACTCCTTATTAATCATACTGTGTACAGAATACCGCTTATTCGTGATCTTGGGTACAGAATACCCCTTAATAATGATATTGTTTACAGAATACCCCTTATTCATTATCTTGTACAGAATACCCCTTAATAATGATCTTGTGTACAGAATACCCCTTATTCATGATCTTGTGTACATAATACCTATTAATAATAATCTTGTGTACAGAATACCCCTTACCATTGCCACAGCCTAAACAGTAGAGCAGTGATAGCTCAGTTGGTAGAGTGTCTGCCTTGTAATCTAAGCATCATGAGTTCAGTACTAGATCTGGGTACCGTGAAAAAATTTGTACCATGGTGTACCATATTTCTGAATGTACCATAATATGTACCATGGTATACAACAGTTATATTAGAGACCAACAATGCAATGTTCTGGGGCAGGGGTCGGACAATCTTTTGTTTCATTTCTATCAATAGTTGAAAAAATACTTTGCTCTGATTTATAGCAAAGCAACACCATATTATATCCATGATATTATTTGGAAAAAAAGATATTAATTATCTTGGAAAAAAAGAAAAGAAAATATTTCAGCTCAGAAAAAAATCACTGCCCTATTCCCCCCCAAAATTTTAAATAGTCAACACATTATAGGATATGAATTTGCTGTAACTGTTATGTAAGTTGCAATCTAATTTTGTAACTAAAGTGGGATGATTAAGATAACACTACAGCTGATATGGTTAAAGACATTGTGCCAACATTCAAGAGCATAACGATAAAAATGGAAAATGTTGATACTGAAGCCAATAATTTACTAGCTATACTATTGGTATAATAGGAACTACACTGTAAAGGTGAAACACACTAAAAAATTAGAAAATATTCTGGTAACTTGAGAAATTTATGTAAAGTTCAGACAGGAAACAAGTGTGCTCCTGAAAATCATAGGATAATTTGCAGCCTTACTTCTCCACATAGGTTTTGGACCAGTAAGTGACCCTTTCTTATATACCACACTTACTGAATACACGCTCTACTTCAATCAAATTTCATGGCAAATTGCACTGAATAACAGTACTTAAATACATTCAGTTTTATTCAGAAAGCTCATTAATTTACATTACTTTCAAACTATTTTTACATTTTCATTACAAGAAATTACTGATGTGTTGAACTAAAAGGTCATAATTTAAGCATACCAGTATATTTTTAAAAAATAAAGATTCAATCTCTTTCTAACAAATGAGGACTAGAATTTTAAAAATCTGGATAATTTTTAAAAAGAAAATTCTAAACAATATTGTTCTGTTTTCTTTTCTTTATTTTCTACTTGAACAGTAGCAAGAATTTAAAATGTAAACATACAATTCCCAGCATGTGTCCCAGTTAAGAAAAAGTTCTGAAACACTGAAGCTTAAATGATGTTTGTGTGGTTTTGGTTTTTATGATTTACATTGTGGAATGTTTCTTCTCTGTGTCCTCAGTACTGCAGCTGGATATGGTATGCATGGTTCAAGCATTTTTTTTTTCTCAGATTTTTTAAAACCTTTTTGTTTAAAGTCACTGCACCCAGAAATTCAGCATTTTGTCGCAACTGGAAATACAGATTCTTATGAGAACTCATTGTCAAACATTTTGAGGCTGTCAGAAGTTAAAGTACAGGTAAAGTTTTCTTCAACTGTGGGGCCATGAATCTTGACACGACTCCCAGGAATCTTAAAAATTTCAATACAAAATTTCAGCAGCAAAGTACCTGCGAGTGGCCGAGTGGTCTAAAGCACTCACCATTAGGGATCAATGCCATCTCATCTCTGTCTGCGTGAATTCAAGTCTCAGGCTCAGCTAACGTGGGTACGTGAGAAAGCCTGCCAGTAGCTTCCCGTGGGTCGGTGGTTCTTCCTGGGGTTTTCCAGGGTTCTTCCTCCACCAATTATACTGGCCGCCATGTATAGCCTATCGTGTGCTGAAAAATGGCGTTAAACCCTACAACAACAACAACAACCTATTTGTTCTCTCTCTTTCTCTCTCTCTCTCTCTATTTGCTGTGCACACCAGCTTCATCTGAGAACTCACTGTCAAACATTCTATCATTGTTGTCCACCTCAACTAAATCTAGTTTCTCATCCTGCATACTGTGAAATGCACATAAACTGCTCATTGGTCCTTACAGTACTCTCCCATTATCCACAGCAACAAAAGTGTTCATTTTAACAAAATACGACTGCATTTCTAACAATAACAAATGCATGTTGGCATTTTTGAATAATTTAAGATGTAAAGGAATAAACCATTCTGGATATTTTATAAGTGGTCTATTATATAATATTTCAAATCGTAAAAGTAGTTCCATCCTGCATGTGCAATATGGAATTTTAAGTGTGCAATACGGAATTGGATTTGAATATATCACACACCAGATCAGCCATGTAATATTAAATGGCTATGTAACAAAGTCATATTTTTAATATTCACCATTTATATGTGACTGATACAACCATTTTGTAAAAAACAAGTTAATTCACTGAGCTATTTTGTCATGAATAATAAAAACATGATGTTAATATCTTTTAAATTATAACAAGATTCCTCAGGAATTTCTGTACATTACTTACTTACAGAAACTACCGATGTACTGGTTCAAGTACCGTGGTACATACCACCAGAAAAAATTATCGTGGTACACTAGTATACCAATAATACTGTGCACCTCTATTTAATACCCACCAAAGACAACACAGGTCAGCTGACTCAGTGTGTCCTTAGGCATGGTACTTAGCTCTCATATCCTTTGCATGATACAGTCAATGTGTTGAGACTACATTCATGGCATGATACCATCAATGTGTTGAGATTGCATTCATGGTATGATATAGTCAATGTGTTGAGACTACATTCCTGGCATGATACAGTCAATGTGTTGAGACTACATTCCTGGCATGATACAGTCAATGTGTTGAGAGTGCCTCTAATGAACATGGAACTAATTTTTAATAACATATATTAGTCTCCCCTTCATTACAATATATTTAGATGGTTCTCATCAGTCTAATAAAATATGACAAACAATATACTATATCGTTCCATAAAAACTGCCTCTAAGAAGGGTATGGTCTTAACCATTCAGATGGCGTATCATCTAATAAGCACCAATATTGAGCTAAGTCAGATATTTTCACTGCTAGTCATACATTATTACCCTGCTGTAAAAATTCAAATTTTTTTTATTATTCTCCACTGAAATAATCTTATCGACAATGCTCTTCAAAAAGCTTTCTCTAAACGTCACTTAAATTACATGGAAAAGGATAGAAAACATGTCCTCACATGTATACAACTTCACAATGTGTATTTAGAAATCTGCAAAATGAGTACTGATTGAAGATTGTACTGATAAATTCCTCCCATTTGAAGGCATGTGTATGTTGCCTTTCTGCTATGTCACCATTATTTGTGTGTGTTCGTTGTGTTTTTTTATTTTTAATGTAGCTTTAACAATTTTATTCATATCGCTAAGATGTCTGCAGTGTGGCAGTAGCATCATGTCCCACCCAGCTGCATTATCCTGACACCAGGCCGACCAGTCCTAACACTAACCTCTTAATGCTGAGCACCAAGCAAGGCAGCTGCTAGTATCATTTTCATAAGTCTTTGGTATGAGTCGGCTGGGGTTTGAACTTGCTACCTCCCGCATCCAAAGCAGATGCTCTAACCATTTAGGCCACTGGAACGTGCCCATGGCAATGCAAGCATTCATTCTGGAGAAATAACAACACAAAAAAGTTTAAAGATGGATGCCAAGATTTGGAGGATAGATAAGTATTACTTTAATATGTGACGTCTACATGTGTTTTGGTGAAAAAAACAACATGCTGATGTGATGATCTGTTCAGAAGATTTTAATGATAACCCCTGTAATGGTCCTGTTGGGATATTACATTTGCATCATTTTCAAACTGCATAACAAGTCTGTCATGGAAAATCCTATGTCTATCTGACTATTTGTTTATAACGGGTGAAGTACCAACATGGTTCCCACACTTTTCCAAGATAAATTTCCAGGTCATTTCCAGGGTTTTTCAAGGATGAAATTAATTTTTTCAAGGTTCACATATGACCATTACTGAATGGAATTAAAGAGCATTTTAAATTATAAAATATGTATTTTCTAAATCTAAAGATGTTTCTCTTTCAAGACTCTCCAAAACATCTGTGTCAGAAAAGATGATCATGTACAAAACCACAAAATGTATCACATGAAACAAGTTTAATTATTTTCATATAAATTGACATGTAAAGTCATTTCAATGTACAGAGTAGAAATTCTAACTTTAATTTGCTGCCCTGCATTATGTTGTTAAGTGGGAACAATATAATGAACATAAATCAGTTTTGTTTCCTTTCGAACCTTTAATTCTAAAGAATTCTATAGAAATATATATATATATATGCATCTTATAGAAAGTAAACATTTCCTATTACAGTATAAAAAAACAATAATTGCAAATAATTAGAATCTTGTCTTGTAAAGAAAAGAGTTTAACCCTGAATTTATCTGTGCCAATAAAATCCCAAACACGATTTTTCAAACAACCTAATCTCCTTTAGATGATCTGGCTAAAAGTCCATCATTTAAAAAACATTTTCAAAAAGGGTTGATTTAAATTTTGACAAAAGACCTTCAAATTATATACTGTTGTATAAACAAGAACTGAATTTTCTGTAAAATCAACTTGTCTTCTTGTAATTCATTAAACCAGTCCCCAAACATGTATTGGTACAGGGGCTTGTATTGTTTTTTAATATATAAAAAAAATATAAGGGATGACAATTTCACATTTCAAACGAATAACAGTCTGTTTTCTAATCTAGGTTTCCTCCAAATATTCCCATTCCATTTTTCATATTTATAGTCATTTAGGTTGGGGTGTGGGGTCATTGCAATTGCATATAAAAAATTTGGAATTTGCCGCCACCGTGCGGTAGCGACATATGGTAGTTGCTTACCTGCGGGCCTAGAAAATTTAAACTAATGTTATATTGACTTATACCTGCATGAAATCGATAGAAAAATGATTTATTTTCTAAGAAATGGCAAGTATTATAATCGTTATGTCTTTAATCTGCTGACAGACAAGACGAAACTATGGCATAGATGAAACCTGACCCGGTACCGGCTATTTGCATTACTAGTCACATAACTTCACAAATCTCAAACGATGACATTGGAAGTCCAGTAGTCATGTGATATCAACAACAAACTCCTTTTTAATGTTGTTGTACAGAAATTCAATTATATTAAATGAAAGTCTGATACTTTTTTGTAAAAACCATCAATCTGGCCAGTCTAATTTATCAAGCAGAGAGCACATGTCAACGTGGTAGTCACGTGATACAACAAAACTCCAGAAGTTGTTCTCGGAATATATCAATATGGAAAATTTTGTGTTCTTTCATTTTTGTATTTTTATTACAACCAGTATACGACTTTAATTTAATATTTTTTGTTTTCACTACAACATTTGAAAATGTAGGTTGTTAGATTTGTGTACTCATGCGACTAGCAATGCAAATCACAAGTACCAGGTCACATTCTATCAATGCCATAGTTTTATCTTGTCTTTCAGCAGATTAAAGACGTAACGATTTTAATACTCACAATTTCTGAGAAAATAAGTAATTTTCATATCGATTTCATGCATATATCACTCAATCTAACAATGTTTAAAGTTTGCTAGGCCATCTGGTAAGCGGCTATGCTTTGCCACCACCATGTTGGCTTCTTGTGATGCTAGACTGGTTTTCATACCTTCCATGTAAGGAAAGATACGGATATCGAGCTGACTTTGAAAATAAAAGTGTACTAGACGAATCTGATCCACTGAGTGTTTGGATTGACTCAGCATGTATGTTTATTGCAAGCACCCAAATGATCCATACTGCACCCTCTGAATATTCTGGTTAGAACTCAATAAATTTAACTCGCGCTCAGTTTAGTTATGACTCAATTACGTGATTGTTTCATGCGTCAAGTGGTGGCAGAAAATTCCCGGGTTTTTCCCGACTTTCGTCAATATTTGCGCAATTCAAGGACTTTTCATGGTGAGGAAAAAAATTATCATTTCTCCTGACTTTTTCCCAATTTCCCAGATGCGTGGGAACCCTGTAGCAATAACATGACCTTCAGGATGGCTGCCCAAGTGACCATTCTGGATGTCAAATTGGCATCATTTTCAATTCAGACTATCAGCATTGTCATTTGCAGTCTTTTTGTGAAAACACCATTTTTCCTGACCATTTATGCTGGAGGAGCAGCAATATGACTTTGAAAATTGTTATTGCATGGTAGCTATACTGGATGTCAGATAATTTTCATTTTGTACCATTTACATAGCATAAGAAGTTGTTCAGTGAAAATCCCATGTTAATCCATTTAGGAGTAACAATAAGAAGATCGATGGTCATTATGGTGGCCTTCATGGATGTCAGATTGGCATCATTTTCATTTAGGATGATTTACAAGTCATATGAAGTCCTATAATAAAAACCAATGTCAAGATGATAATCAATTCAGAAGGAGTTTACAGGATGGTCACCATAACATCCACAGATAAATAGAAAAATCCATTTTATAAAAAGTGAAATGCTCCAACATTTAACATGCAATCAACTCTAATTTCCTCATTTAATTAAAACTTACATACATGCCCACACCCTATGTACAAGTCTAAAACATGTTTCTCCAAACCAACATCCACCACCAAAGTTGCATTGCACTTTTGTCGCAATAAGGATGTGTGTAATGTGTTTTTGTTTATATGGCTCCAATATTTCAAATAAGGTTGTGGAAATAAAGGTCGCATCCAATGTATGAAATTTCTTCCTCTCCTGTTGGATGAAGCTTACAGCTTAAAATGTCAAACTTGTCCTCTGTACCCATGGATAAATGGAAGACCTGTGCCCACTCTCCTTTGATAATCCACATAATCTTCTCCAAAAAAATTCAGTAAATAGATTTCTTCCTCCTGCACTCGTTCTTTGAAAAATCGCCATGATGCCAAGGTATATCCCACTAGGCAAATTGGATTACACAGTAATATCTGAAAAAAACAAGAAATTATTTGGATCAAAATATTGTTGACCTGTTCTTGATACCTAACAAAATGATACAATGGTGCTATAATGAGCCTGAAACTGAACATTATTTCTAGAGCAGCAAAACCCAAGGTGAAAATTACTTATTTTTTCTCGTGTAACTAATATGGTAAAAATTACTGATAACTTAAATTGCCTTTCACAAGAAACTGAAAAGTCCCCAAACCATGACAGTCTAAACATTGAATCAGAATAAAACTAGAATCACCAGCTTAGAAATTCTTCTTGGCTTTGATCCTTCAACCAGACTGCCAAATATCTATGATGCAGATGTACCCTTTATACCAACTCAGACTTAAATTTGTTGCTAAAAAAACTTTAGAGCATTCTCAAAACTTTTTCAGCAAGAAATTCAAGCTCTAGCTCAAAATCTACAAATTCTGACAATCTATAACTGTAATTCGAATAAAACTAGAATCAAAATTCCAAAAGTCCATGAATCAGACTGCCAAATTTTGACGACTTAGGCGTTTGTTTTTTTTTTAATTCAGCATCTCGTTCAATAAGTTTTATTTTATGTTCAGGGTCGTATCTTAAGATAGTGCAGACAGTAGCTCAATTAGCAAGGCACTAAACTCATTCTCCAGTGGCTGCAGATTTGATAGCTGCCCAGGCCAGCCTGTATTGGCTGTCTCAACGAATCCTTGGAAAATGCTCTTAGATCCAAATTTCTCAGCCTCATATAGATGATATTTGCTGTCTCAAGTGACTGATGGATATGTTTCATCATGTGGGTGAAAGAAAAACCAGTATTTCCATCTGTAGCAAAGCCACTAGTGAAAATATTTGAGTTTTCACCCATGAGACAAAATATATCCATCATTCACTTAAAACAAGTTAATTTTCTTTTTATTTATGCTCAAACACATTGCCTAACTAAACTGTATAACAAACTTTAGCTGCAGTTTTTGTGTGTAAGATTAGGTCATCTGTTTACTTTAATATTCTGCTGTGTTTTGTGTATATCTGAACAGATAATACCAGTGGTAACACAATTCTCTTGTAATTCATGGTAAATGAGCACATTTAAAAAACATGACAAAAATGCTAAGTACTTTTTGGGATGCGAACTTGGTACACCTGCATAACATGTCACTATAATTACCACTATATCAAGCAATTGACAACAAGATAGATGAAATTGTTTTGTCATAATGTTATCAATGTCTACTAACTGTAGTGAAAATATAATTTAGATAATTCACTGGAGTGAATTATCAACATTTCTCTTCGAAAATCAACTAATTCACAGACTAGCATAAAATAGTTAATAATTATTTAAACGTGTCATTATAGCCAAACTTTCAAGCAACTTGTGTAAGACAGGTTTCAGTGCATTAGGGTTTTTTTTTAGTACATGCTTTAACAGCATTATTTCAAATGACACCTGAAAACACTTTCTCAGGTATAGGCTAGTACATTTAATCCTTTAGCTTGCACAAGAAAAAAGTATTACATCTTATTACTCCTAACTCCACCCCCAATATTTTGTCCCCTCTGTCCCCTTCATTTATCCCTCTGTCTGTATTCTAGGTTTCCTAATTTAAAATTAAATAATATATAACCGTGTTATAGCTTACATCATAAATTGTTTGGATATGTGCGTGTCTTATCACCCTTTATTTTGAGCCTATAATTAAAGTTAAAAGGTACAAAACTTAACACCGAGCTTAATCTAAAAACATTTTAAAATGACTTTAATCATTTAAGTATAGATAATGTTGTTGGCAAAGTGCAAATGTTTAAACAAAATGCCCCCCTTCCTCCCAACACACAGTAATAATTTCTAACCAAGGCATTGCAATCATATTAAAAATTGTAAAAGAACTTCAGACAAGCATGAAATACCCACTTGAGTTCCGATACTCCAGTAAAACCATCCCACATAGGCTGGATGCCTGAATAGAGAATACACTCCCCATGTCACAAGAATGTGCCCCTCATGTTTCTCATACTGAACATAGTGATTAAAGTTTGTACTAGCTGTATACATGCTGGCTTTCCTCAGTGTATCTCCGCCCACAACAAGACACGAACCTATTATACTAATATAGCTCAGCTGCTTTAGTCCTACAAATGAAACATGATAAATGTCTATTACTGTTAATTTAAATGTGTTCCTAGGTATACATATATAAGGCCTACAAATGAAACAAGATTATCATCTATTACTGTTAATTAAAATGTATTCCTAGGTATACATATATAAGGCCTACAAATGAAACAAGATTATCATCTATTACTGTTAATTTAAATGTGTTCCTAGGTATACATATATAAGGCCTACAAATGAAACAAGATTATCATCTATTACTGTTAATTAAAATGTATTCCTAGGTATACATATATAAGGCCTACAAATGAAACAAGATTATCATCTATTACTGTTAATTAAAATGTATTCCTAGGGTATACATTTATAAGGCCTACAAATGAAACAAGATAAACGTCTACTACTGTTAATTAAAATGTGTTCCTAGGTATACATTTATAAGGCCTACAAATGAAACAAGATAAACGTCTACTACTGTTAATTAAAATGTGTTCCTAGGTATACATATATAAGGCCTACAAATGAAACAAGATTATCATCTATTACTGTTAATTAAAATGTGTTCCTAGGGTATACATTTATAAGGCCTACAAATGAAACAAGATTAACATCGATTAGTATTAAAATGTGTTCCTAGGGTATACATTTATAAGGCCTGCAAATGAAACAAGATTAATGTCTATTACTGTTAATTAAAATGTGTTCCTAGGGTATACATTTATAAGGCCTACAAATGAAACAAGATTAATGTCCATTACTGTTAATTAAAATGTGTTCCTAGGGTATACATTTATAAGGCCTACAAATGAAACAAGATTAACGTCGATTAGTGTTAATTAAAATGTGTTCCTAGGGTATACATTTATAAGGCCTACAAATGAAGCAAGATTAATGTCTACTACTGTTAATTAAAATGTATTCCTAGGGTATACATTTTTAAGGCCTACAAATGAAACCAGATTAATATCTATTACTGTTAATTAAAATGTGTTCCTAGGGTATACTTTTATGAGGCCTGCAAAATAAGATAAAAGTCTATTACTGTTAAAATGTATTCCTAGGGTATACATTTATAAGGCCTACAAATAAAACAAGATAAACATCTATTACTGTTAATTAAAATGTATTCCTAGGGTATACATATATAAGGCCTACAAATTAAACAAGATTAACATCTATTACTGTTAATTTAAATGTGTTCCATGGGTATACTTTTATAAGGCCTGCAAAACAAGATACAAGTCTATTACTGTTAAAATGTATACCTAGGGTATACATTTTTAAGGCCTACAAATAAAACAAAATAAACGTCTGTTACTTTAATTAAAATGTATTCCTAGGGTATTCTTTTATAAGGCCTACAAAGAAAAGATAAACATCTATTACTGTTAATTAAAATGTATTCCTAG
Organism: Megalonaias nervosa; assembly: GCA_016617855.1. NCBI lineage: Eukaryota > Metazoa > Mollusca > Bivalvia > Unionida > Unionidae > Megalonaias > Megalonaias nervosa. The sequence continues at coordinate 13,735 of JAECUM010041817.1, forward strand.
GGTATATATTTATAAGGCCTAAAAATGAAACAAGATACATGTCTATTAGTGTTAATTAAAATGTATTCCTAGGTCTACATTTATAAGGCCTACAAATGAATGAAGATACGCATCTATTACTCTTCATCAAAATTTATTCCTAGGGTCTACATTTATAAGGTCAACAAATGAAAGAAAATACATGTCTATTACTTTTAATTAAAATGTATTCCTAAGGTATATATATATATGAGGCATACAAATTAAAGACACATGTCTATTAGTGTTAATTAAAATGTATTCCTAGGTCTACATTTACAAGGCTGTAGAAGAAGATACACATCTATTACTGTTAATTCAAAGAGATTTTCTAGCATTAAAATTGGTATAACAACAAAAAATTTAAACATGTAAATAATCCAAGCAATGACTCAATTATAATGGGACTGCACAGCTATCCATCTAAAAGTTTTCGTACAAGAGTGCCAGGTACAAAGAGAGAGAGGCAGTGACAGTGAAAGTAGGAGAGAGAAATCTAATAATCTGCAGAGTATGACAGACATAAAACATGAAGCCAATGAAAGTCTGATTTACAATAGGAAATCAATTATTGAGAAACAGTAGTTGTCATATAGCATTTCTATCATTAGTAGTACATGCATTCAAGTCATATTTGGTGGCAGTTCATTGTTTGTTACTGTGACAGCCTATGAAATTTTTCACTCTGTCACATATTAACTTTATAAAATGCAAAAATGTAAGTGAAGTTCTGAAAAACTCATACTTAGTTCAACCTCCTGAAAATTAGTATATAAACCTTGTGTTTGGTACTACTCTACACTGTCCTCCCTCTCCACCATGTCAGATGCCTAATTACATGGAAATATGTAACACTTTACATTGCCCTCCTACCTCCCCTTGTCTGGTACACACTTACCTGGAAATATGTAAAGCTCTAATACAAATTCTATCAAACTGCAGAGTGCCGCCAGCTTGTATTCTCTGCTGTGGTCAAGGAGGTAGGAATCCAAGGTTAGAGTCCTTGGATTGGTTACGGCCGTCACAAAATATTCTGACCAATGGAAAAAACTAATAGCTGCTAGGTAACATCCAAAATGGATCCATGCTGATCCAGAAAATGCTATCATCAGCCCAATGGCAAAAGCACATCCAAGAAAACCCCCACGTACTCCAACCTGTACAAAATTAAGGCCAAATAATAAAAAAATAAAGGATAATTGGTAAATACATGTACAAGACCCAACTTTATTATGGTTCAACTTAAGTCTGTTCAATTTACTCTCAAAATTTGCTTTTCCAAAATCTTTCTATTCTCTTCACATGAAAGGCACTGAAAAATTTGTATTACATAATGTACAATTTTTATGTCAAATTATGCTCTACACGTAATCAGTTCTTTTGTAGTCACCACTGATAATAATCCTAATATCAACATACAGGCCTATATATCACATTCGGTGATCTGGCAATAAAGATTCTTCTGTCTGTTTAAGAAATGTCTTCCCTTTCCTATCTGCCGAAAAGACATCTATGTTTTTTTTACAGACAAACTACATCCAGTATGAAGTAAATATTTTCTTCACATTCATTCTCACCTAATATATTGTACATCTAAGCGAACAAGTAACCAAAACAAGGGAAGACTGAAAATCAAGACTAACAGAAAATACCAGCCTACTTTACACTTAAAAATTCAGCTTCTACTTGGCTGTTTCTATAATTTTGCTTTTAATGCAAGCAGTTCCTATCTAAACCACTGTTCTCGGTATTCTCAACTACTAACAGTACTCCCTAATAATAATGATGCTTCTGCAAGCTATAAATATCTATTGCATTATATGCGAGAGCATGTTATTAAGAACGTGTTTTGCTATAAGCAAAACTGTTATAATGAGGTATGTATATAAACACAAAAATGTGGTAAAGTTCTAGAATAGACCTGAATAAAATTAGCATTTTACTTCCTGGTTTTGGTCCAATTGCATTTATCAAAGTTCCAAGGGGTATCCTGAGAACACTGCAAATTACAAATTTATAATATTAGAATTAATAGCATTAAGATGCTAATCATACTTTTAGAATGCATCAAACAGTTTAGTGACCATCATCTTCGCTAGCCAAGGTTCCAATATGATAACCCTATCTACACCATGGCAGATCAAACAGATATACTGGTGCTTTGTCCTAACGACATCTATTGGATTTTATGAGTTGCCTCTCTTAGTATGTAATGCCAACTAACCATTTGCATGGTACATTGTACATAGGCCAAAAACGGTGGTGGCGGTTGACCTAACAAGGGTACTTTGTGAGTTTAACATCGAAAGCATGGCTATGCACCAGAGGAAAGCCATTACAGGTGTATTTGAGTGAAAGGTATTGGTGCAAACAGACTGGCAGTGGAAAATTGCTTATTTATCACTTCATTCAAGTTGTGTGCTCCCCTTGTCTCGATCATGTAGAAACAGTGTTCAAATTTGAACAAACAACTTAATTTTGATTGGATGCGGTGGATTGCCACTGCATCCAATGAAATTCACAGACCCAAAGCACAGAAATATCTGCTCGATATGCCAAGGTGTAGATAGGGTTATCACACCAGAACCTTGGCTAGCAAAGACAAGTGACCATAACTAATCCAAGATGCAAGGGTTCATATAGCTCTATTAAGCAAGTGTTCTTAAAGTAATCAAGTACGATCATTTTGAAATGCATGCAACATCAATAACATATCCCATCTGCAGTTTGTATTGATCAAATGCACTGCCATAAAACACAAACTGTGGGCAGAAGAAACTGACACTGAAAACTTTGTTGTTGTTTTGTATTTTGGGTTTAACTCAATTTTTCAGCACATGACAGATGATACATGACAGCCGGTATAACTGGTGGAGGAAGAACCTGGGAAAACATCAGTAAGAACCACCAATTCATGGGAAGCTGATGGCAAGCTTTCTCACATACCCACACTGACTAAGCCTAAGACTCAAACCCATGGTGACAGAAACAAGATGGTAGTGATTGGTAAAGGCAAGTGCTTCAGACCAATTGGCCACCTGGGGCCCCTCTGAAAACTTTGAACTAAACACTTAAACTTTAATTGTTCTGTGTAATCTGAAAAAATGAACAAATATCTAGAACTATGCAGGGTACTGACTTATCTAAAACTAACCCAATAAATCAGCCCACCCCCACTTCCGTTTTGTGTTCATACTAATGGACGATTTGAGGGTATGTCACCTTTTCATTAAAATGTGCAATTTTGCTGCACACAAACCTGTCAGGAACACACAACACACAAGCATAGTTAGGCACTTACCAGTATTTGGTAGCAAATGTATGCAACTACGAAATTCAAAATGGACCCAGGACACAGGGTTGTGTTATTCCACATGGATCTACAAGTTGTCAAACATAGCACTTGATCCAAAAATAATTCCATAAACATCACCAAAAGGATCATTCAACTAATAATAGCTTACGAGACATGCAAAATACTGTTATGTGTCTAAAATGTACACTGATGTGTTGCAGACAGATCTGTCTGCAAAAATTCCTTTTTTCTTATGAATAGGTGACATGATCTGCATTGTCATATTTAATTCCAAACAAATTCAGATTTGAAAAACTCTGTTTAAATATGGATATGGAGGATTATGAGATTTCAAAAAGGGTATCATACAGTACTTTTCATTTAGAAAAATTATTTAACCTTTAGCCATTATATTTATGTTTTGTGCAAAAAGAATTAACTTACATCAAGTCCTAATGGAAGTCAAGCCAATGGTTCAAGAGTTGTAGAAATCTGGATTATCTGAAGATCTTATAAATTCCAAATAATTCCTATATTGTCATGTAAACATTCATTGTTCATCAAAGCTGCACACTATACAGTGACAGGATACAAAAGTTCACACCTAAATAAAGTTCATGTCATTTTACAAAGTAATAAGAAAAATATTAAAATAAAATAGTTTCAGATCTCGTTATCATTTCGTACATATATGTATTTAAAGCATGTTTTCAATAATCAGTTTTCAAGGGTGCAAGAACAACATTACTACAATGAGAACAACAATTATAACAACAATATACACTGTATTTATGTTCAAAGAAAAGAATTATTTCCAATTGTTTCTTCATATTATTTGTCTCTTGTTTTCAAAACAGTTAAAAATAAAGACTTGAGAGGCAGATGTAATAGTGCATTTTCAATTAGAAATAAAGACTTGAGAGGCAAATGTAATAGTGTATGTTACAGTAAATGTAATGGCGTATGTTAAGGCAAATGTAATAGTGTAAGTTAAGGCAAATGTAATAGTGTATGTTCGAACATTTTAACGCTGGTGCAAAAAGATATACAAATAATGAGAAGGATTTTGTAGTTGTTCTAGATATTCTCTCATATAAAGCATATACTAACCTCTCTCTCTCTCTCTTATAAATAAACACACATGAATCTCTCTTTCATATAGATAATGCACACAATAACCTGTCTCTTTTTCATATAGATAAGCAGGCACTAATCTCTCCCTCTCATAAAATAAAGCAAACACTAATCTCTCATAAAGATAAAGCACATACTGCTCTCTCTCTCTCTCTCAAAAGAAAAAGCACACACTAATCTCTATCTCTCTCACTAATCTCTCTTTCAAAAAGCACGCACTAATATCTCATATATAGACAAAGCACACACTAATCTCTCTCATACAGATAAAGCACACACTAATCTCTCTAATAAAACACACACTAATCTCTATCTCTCTCACTAATCTCTCTCTCAAAAAGCACACACTAATCTCTCCCATATAGACAATACACACACTAATCTTTCTCATATAGACAAAATACACACTAATCTCTCTCATTTATCTGGATTGTTTGTAAAGCACACATGAAATCGAAACTTCATTCATCATGTACTTATATGTGCTGTGAATGTGCTTTTTAATGATTTAATTTAGCATGCACTATGCTCTCTCTCTCTCTCTCTCTCTCTCGCATTCACTCATGGACAATTAACTTTCACCTTGTTTCTCAAAAATTTATACTTTATTACACACATGTAAGTATGCAATGAGAACAAGATCTGCATCAGTATTTATCTTATTGATTATTACTTCATAAATATGGAAATGTCCTGAAATGTGAAAAATTTATATTGACTGTCAGATGATAATTCCTATTTCATTCATTCATACATTTTGGGAATATATATAATATTTCTTTGTCACCACATTGACTGAATCCCTGCCTTCAGACTTTCTGTTCTCCTCCAAAAGCACAAGCATTCAGAAAACACAGAGCTGACACCATGGTATAACGATGTTTAAACTAACTCCATTCCTTGTTAGACAGTAATTACAGCATTAGGAAAATAGGATTTTCTGAGGGAGATAATCTTTTCCACTATGATCCCCAATACATGGAGTACAGTGTCCCAACATAAACCCATGGCAACCATACCGCAGATGTATATAAAAATTACGATTCTGCATTTAAAATGTATGGCCATTTTTGCCTGCTTCATGTTGCCTGCCTTTCTGGGGATGCCTAAACTTACTCAGCATTATACAGCCAAGATGGTGCTGAAGTGTCATTAAACTTTATATATACATTTTTTAGCTCTGTGACTCGGGCTCCAATTCAAGGAACAAATGTATCCATTTACATTAAAGAAATATCAAATACTTCTCCCATTTTTTTTTGTAAACCTAGTTTGAATCCTGCATAATAATATATCGACTTGTGGAGTAAACAAAAACACACGAGGAAAGTTTTCAGTTACTTGATAGTTTAGATACAGTATTAACAGTATTAGATGTAAAATATTATAAAATGTCGTGCTGCAAATAAATCATGGATAAGTTTTGGTCAGGATGGCCCAGCCACTAGAAAGCTGAAGGCAAACAAGACACTGTAAAACAAAGGATGCTGTCCGATTAACTTTTATTTGATCATCTCAAGAATAAGTTTGAACCTGAGGTTAAATTCCCAATTGTGTTGTTGCTGTAGTTAAGTAAATGTTTTTCAGTTTCTTTCACTGCTGCTTTGAAGTGTTTCCTTCCATTCTGTTCCTAAGTTTTCACTGCCGAAACATTTGGCTTTAGCAGTAGTTTTCTTTAGAAGAGTTCCATTTTCTAATCATAAACTGATGTATTCAATGATGATATAACTTTTCTCAACTGTAGCAGTCAGGGAAAATGTTATAATTGTCTAGCTTACCCGGTACTTCAATATTCCTCTTGTTTTCAAGACTGTTAGAATACTGAAATTTTCTTTTCTAACCAAATACAATGTTCAACAAGTTTGGGTTTTTGTGGGGTTGAGCTGGGTGATCTTTGTACAGATACAGTACTGCTATAACATGAAGTATATACAATACTACAGCATCAACATCACCAAACTGGTCAGTCCTACGATGTATGACATCCATCACTGATATTTATGTTGTTTGGATGCAACATCTTACTTCCAGTATGAATGGTGTTGTTGAGTGAAATCCCCAATCAACTGACATGGGAACTTGAGAACAATTCTAACTGCTATCCAGGGGTCAAGCTAGACTTGAATTTTAGGGAGAAGTGACTTCTCCTTTTGGACAGAACAGGGAGAAGTGAGAGCTCAACAGGGAGAAGTGGACACGAAGCAAGGAATGCAATATATATATATATATATATATATATATATGATGTGTGTTCTCTTATTTGAATTATGTGCCCTCTATTTCCCAGTATTCATATTTGCATTTAACATTGGATTTAAGCAATACTTTATTTTCTAGTAGAAAATTTTCTTAGTTGTTTTGGCCATATGACTCTAAAAGAGAATAATAGAAACTGTATTGTAACAAAATTTAACTGAGTAACTAGATTACATTGTTGTGATTGCAAGCTGGTAAAACTGCTTAATCAACTACCTTAATCAATTTTTAAAATATATTTTTGCATTTTTTATATACTTTTAAAAAGTTCACGATAACGGCACTTTCAAAGATTTTTAAACACGTTTGACACAACCCCTGTACCACGTACATGAGGGCAAATGCACACATGTCCTCATTTCTTTGCTGCGGAAAAAAATTACCGTAACTATTCATACATATCACACTAAAATGCAAAAAATTACAGACATGGCTCATTTATAGTCAGTATATGAACTAAACCCCTCTTTCCAACCAAATCAACACCGACGTGAGTGCATCTATTTTTAGAAGGAGGGGTTTTCATAATGTAATCACTCACTTTAGGCTATGTAGCTTCATTACAACAGTCCATGATAGGATTGCAAATTTATGGTTTATTTATTTGTCTACGTACTTGTATTAATTTTAGGCATTGATTAAATATTATCTGCTTCGCAGCTTTTTTCTGTACTGTCACAAATACGAGTCACGTCAGAAAACAATTTTGACCTTACAACGCTTCTCTGCGAATTCCAAAACATAGCATCTTCTCATACGTTTCTGACCTATATAATTGCATTTTAAAGTTAAATCTTAAATAACATAATACCTAGGCTTTGTTTTCTATGAATGGTATATTTTTCTGAATATATTTGCTCGACGATTTAGGAAAACAGACAATCTAATAAACTGGTACTTCCCAAACATAGCGATGTCCGCCATTTTTTCCCCTCGTACTGGTACACTTACAGTTTCAAACTAATTTTATGATGAAATAGTGTACAAGAGGCAGTTAAAATATCCAGATCACCGATTTTATTCTTAAAACACAAATTGCCATATACATACTGTTGTTAAAGTTTCGAAACACAAGTTTGTATGATTTTATCATCGAAAGATAACATGCGTAAATCGGGTAGTGATAGGGGCCTTAGTTACCAACTCGGGAAATGGTTAATGGTCAATCAGCTATCAAAACACATGCCTGTGAATGTGCAAGAATTTGTTTGTCAGTGTAATTGATATCAAAACTAGACCTAGCTACTGATGGCTTGAAGAATACCGTTCGCTGCAAAACAATACGAGAATAAACCTGCCTAAAGCAAGGGGGCATCTCAAAGGTATGATTTGTCAATGTACCTCTAAAAAAAATCACAGGGCGAAGTCGTTTTCACTTTCCTAACAGAAGAAGGGGAAGTTTACATATTTTAGGCAACTTAATCGCTCACTTCACCTGGTAGTGTGACCCCTGGCTATCATCAGACTATGCTAATTCTGATGTCTTTTTGCTAATGGAATCAAATTCTGACACAAGCAGGTGGATGCATTTTAGAGTTCCATTGACATACATTTCAGCTGGTTGAAATGCAAAGGTAGTTGTGGAATGCTAAGTTTCTTTAACATAATTAAGCTATCCAATCATCTTTGCCAACATTAATATTTCTTTCTTCATTTTGTTAAAGAAACCTGCCACAATTTTGAAATAACATTTCTATTAAATCCATAATCATGGAGTTACTTGAAACCTCCCAACACACCCTAACATACTTTTTATACACTTAATATACAAAGTATCTGTTCTTTAGGTACCATATAAACCGGTTACACAAAAATATCAGAAAGGTTGATTAGTTGCAGTAGACTGGTTGTTACTGTTGTGGGTTTAACAACCCTTTTAAGTACATGATAAGTTATACATTGTGACCAGGATCTCTGGTGGAGGAAGAACCTGAGAAAACCAATGGAAGAACCATCAACCCATGGAGGGGCCCCCGAGTGGCTGAGTGGTCTAAAGCACTCTCCATTACGGATCACTGCCATCTCACCTCTGTCTGCGTGGGTTCAAGTCTAGGATTCGGCGAATGTGGATATGTGAGAAAGCTTGCCAGTAGCTTCTTGTGGGTCGGTGGTTCTTTCCGGGGAATTCCCAGTTTCTTCCTCCACCATTAATACTGGCCGCCATGTATAGCCTATCGTGTGCTGAAAAATGGCATTAAGCCCCACAACAACAACATCAACCCATGGGAAGCTACTAGCAAGCTTTCTTATATACCCATGCTAGCTGAGTCCTATACAGAAGCAAGATGTGAGTGATCCATAAAGGAGAGCACCTTATACCATTTGGCCACTTGAAATATAGCATAACATATAGACTTTATTACGTGTAACAGTGTCAATATACCAAATGTGTTCCCCTGTCAATCAACCTTGGAACATATTATACAACACCATTTGTGTTGAAGGTATAAAAAACAAGATAATTATCAGGAATGGATTTCTGACACTGTAGGACTATAAACTGGTTAGGTCAATGAATGTATGAGAATTTGCCCAGTACTGAGATGAAAACAAGGTAAAAGTCTAATATATTGTTTTCATGAGTTTAAAACTTGACTCTTTGTTTTAAGCCATGTTCAGTCATAATATTAATCAAGAACTGGCAGTCTGAGTTACCAAGTCTATACCAAAGTATATTCTATTTGTCTATAGTATTCATACACATTCACATCTGTACCCCCTACTGATGGTGTTAGGGGCCCCATGGTGACAACCAGGTCAGAAATTTTAAATTGATAAATGAACTAAATTTTGTGCATTTTCATATCCTTGATGCTTTTATTATTAAAATCGGTAAGGGGGTACAAACAAATGGGTAGGTGTATGAATACTATAATCATTGTTGTCTATCATAATACAATTAAGACATCAACTACAAAGAAGTTGTCAATAGTTCCTACAATTCTGAATTGACAATGTGTTTATGGACTTAACAGTATCCATCACAGGTGGCTGATGCAAGCTAAATGTTGAAAAATATCAATAGCCTGAAGAAACAAGATCATAACAAGTGACAAAAGTTCCTCAGATTATTTTTATGATCTGTTCTGACAAAGGACCTTATCTGTCACACTATATAAGAGACAAGGTAAGTAACTTCCAAGCACTCTTGTCCAAACATTACCCCAGATCTCGGGCTGCTATTTCTGTTTAAGAAGGCACTCAGCCATAGTCTATAGTTCATTTTACTCCCGATATATTTTTCTATTATCAAACCGTTGTTGACTTTTCTGCAATTCCACCGACAAAGTCATGCTCACATACAATTTGCCAGTACATATAGATATATGCAAAACATACTACATAATATAAAAACGATTGCAATAAATACCATTTCAATATAGAAAAAAATAAAGTAAATAATGAGTCTACTAAATTCTGTTAATTTATTTGCTAAAAAATATAAGCAATAACTTTTGGGCCTCTGAGTAAAGTGTGCCACAAAAGCACTCTTTACTCTGGAGGTAGTGAATTTTGCTGTTACAGATTTTAAACTGAGTGGATGTTTGCAAACACTTACGTAATTCTTTCATGGAACAAGATTCCAACAGTTGATTCAAGCAAATGGCAAGGAGAAACTTACCTTTGCACCTACCACTGTTCTGAAATTAATAAAGAAAGATGTCTTAGAGTTGCATTTCTTTACATACAGACAAACTGTAGGTGAGCGTAACTCTGTTGAGGCAGGCAACATCTGCACAATTCTTACGTTTTGGGGCAACACAGATAAGTTTGGCTTGATGAATAGAAAAATATATCAGCAGTTAAATGAATCATATATTAACCCATTTTATCCTGTTTACCAATTTCAACTGCAGTGCCTGATTCCTGAGAAGCAATTCTAAATACATTGTGGTAAAACGGAGCATCATACAGCAGCAGCAGCAGAAATTGTGATGACCTTCGCCATGTTTACTAAAAATGTTGCAACACTGTTATTCCTTTTTTAAAGTATATAAAACTATGTATCTCTGAAAAGGTAATAAAATTTGCAACACAGTGATATATGTTTTGTTATCATTTTCCAATGTACATGCTCACAACTGTATTTTGAAATATGACTTGAAAGAAAAAAAAACAAATTAGAAAACTTACCATGATGTTCAGTGAATCTTTTGTTCATGAAGATGAATGAAATGCTCCAAACAGTATGTGAATAAAATAAAGATAATTCTATTTCTAGTGTTTTGGTCCAAATTTGAAGTTTCTAGCACTGTTAGTTCAAAAGTTATAATAATTTTACTAAAATTGGACAACAAAACACCTGGAACAATTTGTTTACTTCACATTCTAGAACATATACTTCAGCATGCAGTTTCTCATGAAAACTTGTCACAACTTAATCCTAGAAATCTTTCAGTAAGATAAAGGTAATTAATTAGTATAATTTTTGTCCAAATTTTGAAGTCCACATCATCACTATGTCAGTAATAACAATATTACTTCTATCAATTTAAATCGTGGCTGCAACCGAGGTGAAAAATCATTCCGGACCCATTCCTCTTGAAACCATTCAAAGTCAGCTTCATTCTCTGAATCACTGTTGAAAAGTGCATGAAGCCATGCATCATCTCTTTCATCAACTTGATTCAATTCTAATTCATCATTTAAGTCAATATTATCATCAGAATCATCCAATTCATCAACTTCAATGTCGCTACCCTTGCTATCAATGTCCATGTTTACATCTGAGTTGTTGTCCATCATTTTATCGATCGATTTTCAAGCCAACAATTTCTTTTCCAACCATGTTTTTTTTAAAAATTTCACTGTGCATGCGTGCTTTAACCATTTCCTGTGTTGGTGAAGAAGTACACAAATATTTGTGATGTATAACACGTGTTTCTAGAGACTCAACACACATAATGTAGTAGAGTACGACTGTAGTCATGTTCAGGATAAAATGGGATACTACGACCACAGGCGTATTCAGGATAGAATGAGGTATTATGCCCGTAGTCGTATTCAAGATAAAATGGGTTAAGACAGAGTGCCTTCTTGGACAGGAATAGCGGCCTGAGATCGAAGGTCAGGTGTGGAAGGGAATGCTTGGAAGTTACTTACCCTGTCTCTTATAAAGTATATGATTAACCAGTGTCAGAATGGATCTAGACCAACCAGAAGATCTCTGCTTTTTTTTCTTCTGACATTACTGGTAGAAGAGACTGAGGCAGTATTTCATAAGGATCTTTCTGCAGAAATACTTCTGGATGATCAGTTGTTCTCTAGTAATTAACTAAGTTATTTAGAATGATCTTTGTATTCGGATTATAAGTAAAATGCCCCTCTTTTGACCCATAGCATTAAATCCTTTAGAACTCGGCACTGCCAGTAATGTCAGATGGAAAGAAAAGGCAGAAATCTACTATAGACTGAATATACCTCCCCATTTGTTTGTAGCCCCCGATTCAAAAAACCAAATGCACAAATGAGATAAAAGATGCGTAGAACTTAGTTCATTTATTGATTTATAATTTCAAAACCTGATTATGCCCATGGTGGTCCAAATACCATTATCATCTGTGTGTTTTATTCCAAATGGAAGTTTTCAGTGTAAAAGTCTACCCTGCTTGCCAGTAATTTCCAGTTCCTAGACAAGACCATTTACAGCAAAGGAGTTGCATGCACAACTATGCATGTACATAACATAGAAGGAAAATACATTGTCTGCTTCCAATATTTACAATGTCAAATGAGGCAAAGGAAAAGAATGACAACTACAAATTTGCCTTTCATGTGGATTTAACATGCACTGTAATTTCTATGTTCATATGTGCAAAAGGATATAACTCCAAACTCTCAACGTTATGGTAATTTACAGCATAATCTGGCAGTTATTGAATAGAATGAACTACATTACTCTGTTATCTGTGGAAAATGTACTAGCCCATGTGGGTACACAATATGACGTCGTGTTAGTATGGAAAGTCTGTACAGCATGAAAGTTGCTGAGGATGTCCATGTTTGGGCAACTCTGGTCTGCCAGGTTGGAAATTTAAATCAATGTATGAACTGACTAAGTTCTGTTCACATTATATCATATTAAAGATTTCCGTTACTGAAATCGGTAGGGGGTACAAACAAATGGGGAGGTATTTCAGACTGTAGTCGGTCTAAGATCATGAATTACAGTAATCTGGGGAATTTTGTTTTTACTTGGAATTTTTCTTCCTTCATGCTATTGATTTTTTTTCAACATTTAGCTTGCGTCATCCACCTGTGATATCCATTAGTACTCATTTTGTGCATGAATTTTTCATTCATACTGCCTGGCATAACATCCGAAATCAGGTGAACATCGAAATAAGGTACCTTATACAAGGAATGACACTCTTTGTAGACCAATAGCAAAATCACATTAAAAGTCACAATGTAGATGAAGATTATATAGAGTTTAAAATCCTCCCAGATATATTCTAAAGTCTGGCCTAATAAGCCTATTAACGAAGTAAGAAACAAGCTGCCACCAGCCAGGAAACATATTAAGCTTGTCCTTCCTTCGCTACACAACGCCGCCATAGTTGCTGTTATTCTTGTTTCCTCCGGTAAAGAAACAGACAACAAAAATGCAACTGTAGTTATTAACCAGAGTGAACGCATTCGTGGCTCACTGAGTCATTGTAAAGTCAATATTACAAAACAGGAATACATAAGACAAACAATAAACACAGAAAACATTCATTTAGAAAACTTTGCAATCGTTTGGATCTAACATGTTTAGCAGCAGGCAGGGTGAACCCTACAAATTGGTTTCGAGTAAGTTTTTCATAAAATAAAGGTTCCTACAGGGGCTGAAAAATAATGTCAATAACGCTAAACCGAACCTCCTAACTTTTATTATTACCATATAGTTTGAAAAACGGATAACAAATCGTTTGGGTTAGTTATTTTTGTTATTTTATTTTTGACTTTTTGTTTTTATTTTTATAGTGCGTTTAGTTTACTCGCCGGGTCACTCAATTTTTGTCGTTCACCCTGCCTGCTGCTGTAAATTAACCAAAGATTTTATCCAGACCTATACGATATCTGGATCTTGGATCATGTAAATTTATTGTAATAAATCCAAACGGAATAGCCTGTGCTTGAGCAAAAAAGTTTTTGAACTTCATCATATCCATATCCCCTGAACACCAGGTATAATAAATATTCTGTAAAGTATAATTATCTACTCCATTAAACATTACTAAAATATTGCAGTTATCTCTGATCACTTTTGGAATTTGTGTATAACGCTGAGTGACATATATAACATCTGTATTCTTGTGTCTACCTCGAGAAAATATTCTAGATGGATTTGATTGTCTGTCCAGCATAACGTCATCGTACACCACTAAATTGTTAATAAATCCATCTAGGTCATCTACAGATGGGGCCTCATCAATATCGGTAATAAAGTCAACAACATCATCACCGTTTTCATTCAGCAATTTTGCATTTTCATTAAAATCTTTAAGTACTTCGTAACAGTGTTGATCATATACAGATGGTGCTACTAAATACAGTTTACTCCATTTTAACCATCGCATTATTAAATTTAGTAATAGTTGTGTTTTACCCGATCCAGATGGACCTATTATAATCATCCTTATTGAACTTGGTAATGCTGGATGATGTTTTACTGGTTCCTGTTTTCGTGTCGCCGAAAAATCAATTATATCCATATTATTAATATCACGGATTTTTATTGTGTTCGATGTAGAGCATCTACACCCACTGCTGAATTAACTACAATAACAATGAAAAATAAACGACGTGTTCTGACAGGCAAATTGAGTAAAATGTGGCACGAAGAAATACAAATTTGTCAAAACAAAGACAGGTGGAGATATTGCCGCTTTATTAGGAAAATTACCAGGAACTCCATGGGCTAAATACCCCGGTGAGAAACATCTTCCTGGATATAATTATTGCGGTCCCGGAACTCGACTTGATATCCGACTTGATAATCAAGATCAACCAAGATCAGGAGAGTATCCAATAAATAAGACTGATCAAGTGTGTCATGTTCATGACGTTGAGTATAAAAGTAAAGATATACAACAACGGCATCTCGCAGATGTAAAATTGATTCATGCATTAAATTCTATACCAAATAAATCTGTCAGAGAAAAACTCGCTAGTTTTCTAATAAAATCTGCTATGAAAGGTAAAATAATGCTAGGGGCTGGTAATTAATTATATAACTATTATAATGGGATCCGTTTATTATAGCCCAAGAGGATATTGGAGAGGTAGATCAGCTATTAGTAAACTTGCTGAAGCAGCAAAAGTTTCACGTTCTGTTGCTGCAGCGTGGTTAGCACGACAGGCAATATGGCAAATTTATCTACCACCACCTAAAAAAATTCAATATGCACATTTTGATGTCAACGTCCCTAATGAGGTTCATGAAGCAGATATTTTATTTTTGCCACACGATACCATTAAAATTGGTAGACGTCAATCACGCACATACAAATACGCATTAACTGTCGTTGACGTTGCAAGTAGATATAAAGAAGCGGAACCATTATCAACAAAGACAGCATCCGAAGTTTCATCTGCGTTTGAACAAATTTATCAGCGAGGACCTTTGCGATGGCCACAATTATTACAGGTTGATCCTGGCAAAGAATTTCTTGGTGCGGTATTATCGTTGATGAAAAAACATAACGTTAAAATCAGACGAGGACATACTGAAATTCATCGTGATCAGGCAATCGTTGAACGATTTAATCGAACACTTGCTGAGCGGTTATTTGGATACCAATATGCAAAGGAAATATCTACTAACTTTAAGTCCGGTGAGAGATCTCGAGAATGGGTTGCAAGGTTACCAAGTGTGATAGCTGCGTTAAATAACGAAATTACTCGTTCAACTTCCATGAAACCTTCTAATGCGATTACAAAAAAATATAAACCCCGTAGCAATGACAGACAACAACCTCAACCAGTATTAAGTAATGTAACTGTAAGATATTTATATGAACCTGGCGAACTTGAAGGTGGTAAAAAAAGAGCAACCGATCCTGTCTGGAGCGTGACTACACATACAATTTCTAGTGTGGTTAGATCTACTGGTAGACCTCCAATCTACAGACTGGATTCTACTGCCCCTCAACGTGGATTTGTACGTGAACAATTACAACTAATTCCTAAAGACACACAATTACCACCACATACAATTACATAACCAGAACCTCTACGTCGATTACATTCAAGACAGGTCAGCATCACATTATCACCTGTATGACCAAGATCACTATTAATTCTGTCTACGGTAAATTGTCTTGGATTATTATTCGAATATTGCCATAACATATTACAGTTACAGCTTGCACAATGATTATTCTGTCGTTGTTTTAGTGTTATAATAAATTCAGTATCAATATCAAAGTCACGATTATTTTTTTTTGTCACATTGCTTATAACCAGATAGTTTTTTCTTATTACGTCATTATTAACAGTTTGATTATTATTTTCTGTAAAATTCATAATAACCCTATGTAGTTGAGATATTCTTCTGACTCTAGAAACTGCGAGATAGACTAAATTTGACCATTCGATTCGATCATCTATAATCCAGATATTTGTATCAGAAATAGTTAACCCCTGTGACGAGTGAATCTTTATAGC
>JAECUM010041818.1:0-15271 GCA_016617855.1 Megalonaias nervosa
GTCATTTTATGTTTCGGGTTGAAATATCTTTTGATGCATTATTATATTAGCCATGTGTTAGCCTATTGTTAAATTAGAAAATTTTCTAACCTCATTGATAATGAAATGGGAAATACAATGTCGCTAAATGTAATGTAGGATTTATGAATAATATTGATTCTTTCTCTATAGTCAGCAGCATTCAGCTCAGTCACTGTGTTGAAGTAAAGGTAATTTCTGCTTTTTTATCTTTCAGATGAATTTATTCTACCAAGATATCGTAAGTATTATGAAGTGTCACAATTTTCTTTTCGCAGATATCATTACATAAGTGCAATAAATAGTCATAAATTTTCTGTAATACATCATCCAATGGAGTTTCCAAAAAATGCTAACATTTATTATTGATTTTGATTAATCGCTGTGAATGTTTTGAAAACCATGAGTGATTATCCAGCATACGTTTTTTCATTGTAGTCAGAGATTTAAAGATCTGTTTTGCAATAATTTAATGGAAACAATTCAATAGAAAAGATACGACTTATGACAGGATAATACATTTTTTTTTTGCTGTCAGTATTACATAGATAGTTTCCTTACTTTGTATATTGCACGTGTTTATTTTCAAAAGTGATACATCGCTGTCATGGCTAATTTAGGTTGATTTAAAGATATTGTATATATTTAACGTCTGTGTTCTATTGGTACAGATGCTGAAGACGAATATAACTTTGTCCTTAACTGTCCAATGTACAGTAACTTCACAAAATATTATATACATTCAAATATCTTCACTGGTGTAAATTAATCAAAGTCTTACATCCTTTTGCAAAGATCCTCTGACAATTATAATATTATCCATTATTTTGTTCCATTCCTAGCGAAATGATTGAACTTCTGGGAATCATTGTGTAAACTGTAACAAAATATCAGAATACGTTTGAAACAGATTTCAATGTATTCAGAAAACAAAATAGGTAAAGGTAATTCTGCTACAGGGCAAATGAATTGTGCCAGCGATTTTCTAAAGATATATGGTATATGAAAAGAGAGGTACTGTTCTGGTTCCAAGAACCGTTTATATTGATGGCAACACTATCATTTAACAATTTTCAGAACTTTTGCCTGTCCAATTTTGATTACATACATGTCTTTTAATCTTTATACAAAACGGATGCATCCTACACCTTGTGCAATCCACAGATAACCTCCTAAATACGTGAAATAATGTTTTTAGTTCTTTATACCCAAGTAGTCCTAATTGCATCATCTGATCATTTAATGATGATACAGCAATAATAACTCATCTTTCATCTGAATTTATCATAATTGGCTACTTAATACCTTGTAAACAATACGTAATGTACAACGAAAACTTGAACCATCGTCCAAGAATCGGATGATTACAAGTATATATTCACATTTTCAGACATTATAACCTATGTCATTTAACATTTTTGTTATCAGATATTATAACCAATGACAGTTAATACACCGCTTCTTGCAAACTTGCCATAGTTAATAATTCGAATCAGTAAACTTTGATAAAAGCTTTGCACCATATTTGTTATTCTGTTTCGCTTGTATATAAAGGTGAAACGAATATCCGAACATTCGAATTAGAACACATTTTTGCGAATATGCTGTTTAATACATTTTTTTGTTTACCAAGAGAGTTTGTCAGTGTTTTGGAAAAGTAACAAACAGGGCGAAATGTGAACTATGCAACGTTGTATTAATTAGTGTACATAGGAATATTTAAAACCTGCTAAATCACATGAAATTCGAACTCCAAATCACAAGGTATCCATCGTGTCAAAACTTACTCTATCCTTGACATTTCTATTCAGTGTACTTCTTTGAATTTGACTTTGTCGTCTGGAGTCTAACACAAAGGATAGCCACTAGCTTCTTATTTCAGTTTGGGAAATTCGTTGACGTAGCTTTAGAAAATACTGTGACTTGAGTCGACGTCTGTTTGGTATTGTTCTGTGGTAGAAAAGTGCCAAATTTTGAATACTTGTAACAAGGGGTATCCACAAGCCAGAGCACGAAACTAAGTCTGTTGACATTTAAGGGTGTACCGAAGGGAACTGAGCATATTTGCACACCCAAGGAAACAACGAACACACATGAATGATTTTAATTTCTTCTTCTTGAGATTCCTCAACCTCGTACAGCCAGCGTGTCGCACTGATTCACCTTCCAAGTAAATTGATGCGTGGATTCAAAGTTCGATGTCAATTACATCGTAACTTTCGTAATGCCTCTGAATACTGGATCGGTTTTAAAACGTCAATCATTCTCGTGCTAACACATTTCTACCACTTGGTATCCTTATCTTTCTAACTTCATGCGCAGCTGGTATGTTTGCTAGTATAACTCTTCAGTGGTGAACTCAGAGAAAGGACTGTTCAGGTTTCGCTGAGGGAAATATTCCTGAATTAAGTATCCATGGATTTCGTAGATGGTGTTGGTGGTTTCAAATCTAATCCAGCCATAGAAAGACTTCCAAATTTCTTTTCTCCACCGTTTCTAGGGTATCGTATCAATTTGTCTTCACTTTCACACAATGCAACAAACGCAATGCTTTGGCGGAGTATCGATGCCTGATGGAGAGGCAAATTTGAGGCGTAATGGTGACAAGCGTTTTCTAAAGCTTGAATTTCTTTCGGTGCACTAATTCAAATGCTTTAGCTATGTTAGAAGCTTTATTCAAATAATCGAGACTTCAGTGATCTAGATATAATTGTCTAAAAGTTTTACAGCAGCTTCGTTAAATGTTCACATCGGATCGGCAGTACTTTAACATGCCCTCTTAAAAGTCAAACGGGTTTGGATAGTGAGTTTGGTTCTAGGCATACAATGCTTGTCGTTATTTTGTGTACATATGGTCGGGCGATGATAGCTATCGTCAGGAAAATTTGGGAGGACAACGTATTGATTTGTTTCGGTATTGAAAAAGTGTGAAAAATTACCGTTGGTCATCTGTGTCATTCCAAACTCAAACACATGGCCAGATAACTGAGGATTCTTTAAACTGTACTTGTCCCACTTTGTTCTAGATCAGTTTTGCTCCGTTTATGGTCACTGTGACACATTTCGGTACCTTGCTCATACTACTATTTTAAAAGAAATTGTCCTTCGAATCCCCAGAAATTGTGAGCCATCACTGTACCATATCGATGACGGTTCCCGTAACGCTGAAGGTGAAAGATTTTTCACGTCTTCATGGAATCTTAATGCAACTGGAACAATGAAAGCCTATTGCATCTTTCTTGCACTTTCTCGTAAGCACGATGCGCTTCGCAAAAATCATATACGGGAACGCCAGTCTCTTGCGCACATTGAAAGTCATGTTGTGCTGGCTTTCCTTGAAGTCTTCCTCCAGTTCATTCTCATATTTTTGGATGTTATAGTGATGTATGAAGTCCACGATTTGGTCACAAAAACGGCATCTTTTCTCTCTCTTTCGAACGGCTTCCTTAGACTTTTTGGTACTAACAAGATGTCCACAAGCGGAGCACAATCTCAATAATTCGCAAGCATATTTCTAGTGTTGTTTCGTTTGTTTCATGCAATGTTGTTCGTAGCAAATGGTATTACAAAGACTCGCTTGCAAGAAGAGCAATGAATTCGTTCTTTTCCTTTAGTAATGCATGGTTTTGGAACCTAAACAACTCCGGCATCTCTCCCCGCAATGGCAATGCTGGTGCCTGTCGCTGAATCATTAATCACATTTCTCTCAGTAGTATTGATATCCAAGAAATCTGTTACTAGCAATGAAGTCAAAATACTTTTGATAATGATACACGTGAATGTATTTTCCTTCTGGGAAATCGGGTCCTCTAAACACGAGAGCTCCACGAACCACTTGAGGGTACAAGTTAGCGAGGAGCCAAGGCGTCTTCAATATTTTGCACACGTTATAGCGAGGAATCAATGCATCTTAAAGATTTTGCATTTTAGGAATGCCACACACTATCTCTTTAGATATGCATGTTGCAAAAGAAGTTCAGTTTCTCTTTGTTGTTGGGCTGTGTCCGATACTCGAATGTTCTCACAAGATGTTTTCCATTCTGCGGTCTCTTTCTTCTCGGTATACATTTGCTCCACGACGATGGTACGGGTTCAACACATCTGGTCTTGTGAGTTGGACGATACTGCGTTTGGTACTGCGAATGGCGCCTACCAATAACACTTTTCTGCGTGCAACGCTATTGCTAGGAGGTGAAACGCGGGTAATGTAAAGTGTGGCTTTTCCATCGATCATGTTAAACTCATCATTGGATTGTTGGACGTGTTGAATTTTTTCAACAACTTTGGACGTATTAATTCTGCGGGTGTACTTAACTCCATCCAGACAGGAGACCTAAAACTGCAGTGAGTAATGGAGAGTCTCAAACGATCGTCTTCTTTAGCTTGTCATTGTCTTTTCAATGTCTTTAATGTTCCACAAATCTGTAATGAAACTTGCAGCTTGCTCGAGTTGCACTTCAGACATGAAGTCTTTGAATTTCACCGTGTATGTGTAAACCGTGGTTCTAAATTTTCTGGAGGTTACTTTTGCCTCTCTCGAATGTGATCATAATTTTCTGGAGCTACTGAACAACTTTCAGTTTTGATGGATTTTTACTTTTTTGGCTTGATTTGACAACGATTTACACACAATGGTTTCCTGTGTATACGGGGACCTTCTCATCATAAGAATATATAATTCATGCATTTCTCAGACTGTGATAAACACATCGCCCTTCTGGTTAGAGATTTAGGGACAGTCATTGGAAAAGTATACTTCAAATAAGACTACAGGCTACTCCTCTTAAGATAAAAGTCCTGTTAGATATGTATTTTCATTGTATTCAGAGATGTAAAGATCTTTTTAGCAATAAATTAATGGAAACAATTAAACAGAAAAAGCTACGACTTATAACAGGATAATACATTCTTTTTCCTGTCAGTATTACATAGATGGTTTAGCAAACTATGTATATTGCACGTTTTTATCTTCAAAAGTGAAAACATCGCTGTCATGGCTAATTTAGGTTGATTTAAAGATATTGTATATATTTAACGTCTGTGTTCTATTGGTACAGATGCTGAAGACGAATATCACTTTGTTCTTAACTGTCCAATGTACAGTAACTTCACAAAATATTATATGCATTCAGATATCTTCATTGCTGTAAATTAATCAAAGTCTTACATCCTTTTGCAAAGATCCTCTGACAATTATAATATTGTCAATTATTTTGTTCTATTCCTAGTGAAATGACTGAACATCTGAGAATCATTGTGTAAACTGTGACAAAATATCAGAATATGTTTGTAACAGATTTCAATGTATTCAGGAAACAAAATAGGTCTAGGTAATTCCGTTACGGGTCAAATGAATTTTGCCAGCGATTTTCTAAAGATATATGGTATATGAAAAGAGACGTATTGTTCTGGTTCCAAGAATCTTTTATATTGATGGTAACACTATCATTTAACAATTTTCAGAACTTTTTTCTGCCCAGTTTTGATTATATACGTTTTTTAATCTTTATACAAAACGCATGCACCCTTCACCTTGTGCAATCCACAGATATCCCCGCAAAATACGTGAAATAATGTTTTTAGTTCTTGATACTCACGTAGTCCTAATGGCATAATCTGATCATTTAATGATGATTCAGCAATAATAACTCATCATTCATCTGAATTATCGTAATTAGCTACTTAATACCTTGTATGTTTGCTCGTACAACTCTTCAGTGGTGAACTCATTGACGATAAAGCTATAATTTAATATCATCTTGGAGTGATCGTTCTGAGTACTGCGAACATCGAGTGGATTAATCAGGGGTGGGTGACAAAAAGGGGTGGGTAACGTTAAAAAGTAATATAAAGTATAAGAATAATAATCATTATTTCTGTTTATCGATGTTCATATCAATTGTTTGCGGATGTAATTTCGGTCATTTTATGTTTCGGGTTGAAATATCTTTTGATGCATTATTATATTAGCCATGTGTTAGCCTATTGTTAAATTAGAAAATTTTCTAACCTCATTGATAATGAAATGGGAAATACAATGTCGCTAAATGTAATGTAGGATTTATGAATAATATTGATTCTTTCTCTATAGTCAGCAGCATTCAGCTCAGTCGCTGTGTTGAAGTAAAGGTAATTTCTGCTTTTTTATCTTTCAGATGAATTTATTCTGCCAAGATATCGTAAGTATTATGAAGTGTCACAATTTTCGTTTCGCAGATATCATTACATAAGTGCAATAAATAGTCATAAATTTTCTGTAATGCATCATCCAATGGAGTTTCCAAAAAATGCTAACATTTATTATTGATTTTGAATAATTGCTGTGAATGTTTTGAAAACCATGAGTGATTGTCCAGCATACGTTTTTTCATTGTATTCAGAGATGTAAAGATCTGTTTTGCAATAATTTAATGGAAACAATTCAATAGAAAAGATACGACTTATAACAAGATAATACATTTCCTGCTGTCAGTATTACATAGATAGTTTGCTTACTTGGTATATCGCACGTTTTTATTTCCAAAAGTGATACATCGCTGTCATGGCTAATTTAGGTTGATTTAAAGATATTGTATATATTTAACGTCTGTGTTCTATTGGTATAGATGCTGAAGACGAATATCACTTTGTTCTTAACTGTCCAATGTACAGTAACTTCACAAAATATTATATGCATTCAGATATCTTCATTGCTGTAAATTAATCAAAGTCTTACATCCTTTTGCAAAGATCCTCTGACAATTATGTTATTGTCAATTATTTTGTTCTATTCCTAGTGAAATGACTGAAGATATGGGAATCATTGTGTAAACTGTGACAAAATATCAGAATATGTTTGTAACAGATTTCAATGTATTCAGGAAACAAAATAGGTCTAGGTAATTCCGTTACGGGTCAAATGAATTTTGCCAGCGATTTTCTAAAGATATATGGTATATGAAAAGAGAGGTACTGTTCTGGTTCCAAGAACCGTTTATATTGATGGCAACACTATCATTTAACAATTTTCAGAACTTTTGCTTGTCCAATTTTGATTATATACATGTCTTTTAATCTTTATACAAAACGCATGCATCCTAACACCTTGTGCAATCCACAGATATCCTCCTAAATACGTGAAATAATGCTTTTAGTTCTTGATACCCACGTAGTCCTAATTGCATCATCTGATCATTTAATGACCATACAGCAATAATAACTCATCATTCATCTGAATTATCATAATTGGCTACTTTATACCTTGCAAACAATACGTAATGTACAACGAAAACTTGAACTTGAACCATCGTCCAAGAATCGTATGATTACAAGTATATGTTCACATTTTCAGATATTATAACCTATGTCAGTTAACACACCGCTTGTCGCAAACTTCCAATAGTTAATAATTCGAATCAGTAAACTTTGATAAAAGCTTTACACCATATCTGTTATTCTGTTTCGCTTGTATATAAAGGTGAAACGAATATCCGAACATTCGAATTAGAACACATTTTTGCGAATATGCTGTTTAATACATTTTTTTGTTTACCAAGAGAGTTTGTCAGTGTTTTGGAAAAGTAACAAACAGGGCGAAATGTGAACTATGCAACGTTGTATTAATTAGTGTACATAGGAATATTTAAAACCTGCTAAATCACATGAAATTCGAACTCCAAATCACAAGGTATCCATCGTGTCAAAACTTACTCTATCCTTGACATTTCTATTCAGTGTACTTCTTTGAATTTGACTTTGTCGTCTGGAGTCTAACACAAAGGATAGCCACTAGCTTCTTATTTCAGTTTGGGAAATTCGTTGACGTAGCTTTAGAAAGTCCTGTGACTTGAGTCGTCGTCTGTTTGGTATTGTTCTGTGGTAGGAAAGTGCCAAATTTTGAATACTTGTAACAAGGGGTATCCACAAGCCAGAGCACGAAACTAAGTCTGTTGACATTTAAGGGTGTACCGAAGGGAACTGAGCATATTTGCACACCCAAAGATACAACGAACACACATGAATGATTTTAATTTCTTCTTCTTGAGATTCCTCAACCTCGTACAGCCAGCGTGTCGCATTGATTCGTCTTCCAGGTAAATTGATGCGTGGATTCAAAGTTCGATGTCAATTACATCGTAACTTTCGTAATGCCTCTGAATACTGGATCGGTTTTGAAAACGTCGATCTTTCTCGTGCTCTCACATTTCTACCACTTGGTATCCTTATCTTTCTAACTTCATGCGCAGCTGGTATGTTTGCTCGTACAACTCTTCAGTGGTGAAATCAGAGAAAGGGCTTTTCAGGTTTCGCTGAGGGAAACATTCCTGAAATAAGTATCCATGGATTTCGTAGATGGTGTTGGTGGTTTCAAATCTAATCCAGCCATAGAAAGACTTCCAAATTTCTTTTCTCCACCGTTTCTAGGGTGTCGTTTCCACTTGTCTTCACTTTCACACAAAGCAACAAACGCAATGCTTTGGCGGAGTATCGACGCCTGATGGAGAGGTAAGTTTGAGGCGGAATGATGACAAGTGTTTTCTAAAGCTTGAATTTCTTTCGGTACACTAATTCACATGCTTTAGCGATCTTAGAAGCTTTATTCAAATAATCGAGACTACAGTGATCTAGATATAATTGTCTAAAAGTTCCACAGCAGCTTCGTTAAATGTTCACATCGGATCGGCAGTACTTTAACATGCCCTCTTAAAAGTCTAACCGGTTTGAAGAGTGAGTTTTGTTTCAGGCATAGAATGCTTGTCGTTATTCTGTGTGCATATGGTCGGTTTCATAATAACGAACGTCAGGCGTATTTGGGAGGACAACGTGTTGATTTGTTTCGGTATTGAAAAAGTGTGAAAAAATTACCGTTGGTCATTTGTGTCATTCCAAACTCAAACACATGGCCAAATAACTGAGGATTCTTTAAACTGTACTTGTCCCACTTTCTTGTAGATGCGTTTGGCTCCGTTTATGGTCACTGTGACACATTTCGGTACCTTGTTCATAATACTAATTCAAAAGCAATTGTCCGTCGAATAAACAGAAATCGTGAGCCATCACTGTACCATATCGATGACGGTTCCCGTAACGCTGAAGGTGAAAGATTTTTTCATGTCTTCCTGGAATCATAATGCAACTGGAACAATGAAAGCCTATTGCATCTTTCTTGCACTTTCTCGTAAGCACGATGCGCTTCGCAAAAATCATATACGGGAACGCCAGTCTCTTGCGCACATTGAAAGTCATGTTGTGCTGGCTTTCCTTGAAGTCTTCCTCCAGTTCATTCTCATATTTTTGGATGTTATAGTGATGTATAAAGTCCACGATTTGGTCACAAAAACGGCATCTTTTCTTTCCTTTTCAAACGGCTTCCTTAGACTTATTGGTTCTAACAAGATGTCCACAAGCGAAGCACAATCTCAATAATTCGCAAGCATATTTCTGGTGTTGGTTAATTTGTTTCATGCAATGTTGTTCGTAGCAAATGGTATTACAAAGGTTCGCTTGCAAGAAGAGCAATGAATTCGTTCTTTTCCTTTAGTAATGCATGGTTTTGGAACCTAAACAACTCCGGCATCTCTCCCCGCAATGGCAATGCTGGTGCCTGTCGCTGAATCATCAATCACATTTCTCTCAGTAGTATTGATATCCAAGAAATCTGTTACTAGCAATGAAGTCAAAATACTTTTGATAATGATACACGTGAATGTATTTTCCTTCTGGGAAATCGGGTCCTCTAAACACGAGAGCTCCACGAACCACTTGAGGGTACAAGTTAGCGAGGAGCCAAGGCGTCTTCAATATTTTGCACACGTTATAGCGAGGAATCAATGCATCTTAAAGATTTTGCATTTTAGGAATGCCACACACTATCTCTTTAGATATGCATGTTGCAAAAGAAGTTCAGTTTCTCTTTGTTGTTGGGCTGTGTCCGATACTCGAATGTTCTCACAAGATGTTTTCCATTCTGCGGTCTCTTTCTTCTCGGTATACATTTGCTCCACGACGATGGTACGGGTTCAACACATCTGGTCTTGTGAGTTGGACGATACTGCGTTTGGTACTGCGATTGGCGTCTACCAATAACACTTTCCTGCGTGCAGCACTGTCTCTAGGAGGTCAAACGTGGGTAATGTGAAATGTGACTTTTTCATTGGTCATGTTAAACTCGTCATTGGATTGTTGGACGTGTTGAATTTTGTCAATAACTTTGGAGGTATTAATTCTGCCGGTGCACCTAACTCGATCCAGACAGAAGACTTACAACTGCAGTGAGTAATGGAGAGTCTCAAATGATCGTTCTCTTTAGCTTGTCATTGTCTGTTCAATGTGTTAAAGTTCCACAAATCTGTAATGAAACTTACTGCTTTCTTGGGTTGCATTTCATACTTGAAGTCTTTGAATTTCACCGTGTATGCGTAAACCGTGGTTCTAAATTTTCTGGAGGTCACTTTTGCATCTCTCGAACGTGATATTTTTCTACAGCTACTGAACGGCTTTCATTTTTGATGGATTTTTACTCTTTTGGCCCTGTGATAGAAGTTGAGGGTGTTGGTTTACGCTCACACATGTCAGCTTCAAAGTCACTGCACGTACTCGGGCTCACGTTTCAGTTAGAGTACGAGGCTACACCGAAAGGGGTCGTCGCCTGTTGGTTTTTTCTTATAGTTTCTCGTTGCAAAAGTGTGATCGTTTTTTTTTTATTAGAAAATTTGATTTTTCAAAGATCTACACCCACTGGTTTCCTATATATAGGGAGACCTTCTCATCATAAGAATATATAATTCATTCAGCTTTCAGACTCTGAAGAAGATGAGCCTCAAAACACATCGCCCTTCCTGTTAGAGATGTAGAGAGAGTCATTAGAAAGTATGCTTCAGATAAGACTACGGACTACTCCTCTTAAAATAAAGTCAAGATACTTTGTTATATATGTCAAGAGAATTGGCATTGGGCTCCAGGATATCCAAATGTCAAAACAAAGGAAAGACATGAAAAAGAGAGATAAAGGTAACCATATCTGTTGTCATTGTCAGTAAAAAAAAAAACACTTTGGTCATCAGAGTGTCCATAGAAGAAAGAGAACAAACTGGAGGAAAATCGGTAGGAGGGAGTTCTTCAGAACCAGAAGAAGAACCTATACCCGTCAAGAAATACAAACAATCAAAACAACTAGGAGACCTTGAAGAGGAAAAATTTAAGACAGTGACAAAGACAGACAGTGAAGGAAGGAAAATCAACTTTTGTGATATGTTATGAAATTTTCATCGTGGCTAAAAAGAGAATATTCAAAGAAAACGTGTCTCTTTGTCTTGATTGTTACACTGAATAATTTACTTAAAAATATACTCATACACGTACCTCATTGAATTATGGAGAAAGAAATTTCAGTTTTAATTGATTTGGCTATCAGTGAGTTCCATTTCTATCATTAAGAGATATTGGTGGCCCCGAAAAACGACATCGGGTGTTTTTTAATCAAAACAAAAACATTATGGCCTTGACCTCATCAGTTTGTAACTGTCATGTCCTGTTCCTCCTGCTGCTGTTTCTACTTTGGTCGTAGTATTAACTGCTGCTGCTAGTGGCATCTCAGTGGCGGTGAGGGTGGATATAGTAATTGAATGCTTAACAATCCTGGCACGTGAATGTCTCTTTCTCTTTGGTTTACTTAAAGAAGTCTGATACATTTGTCTCAGATACTTTAGCTCCGCCAAAACGTCTTGTAGCATTTTGTTTTCACTCCCTTCCTTCTGTCCTTCGCACTTCAAAGTTTTCATTTTTCTTCTTCTTTTTTTCTTCTTCTTCTTCATCTTAAAAGGACACGAGGATATCTAAGAGAGGAATTTATATGGAGAGGCAAGGGTGTTTGAAGCGGGTCTTACTCTTAGGACTAGACTTGCGAAGGAATCTGAGGATAAGAACAGTGAAGCGGTGTGGTATGTGCAAACTAACTTTGGTTGACAACTACAACTGTCCGTTTCAGGGCCACCCAGATCTCTAGAAAAGAGATATACTAATCTTAATTGCCCCCCCCCCCAATTTTGTGTTTTATGTTTTGTGTATATATGTGTTTGTATATGTGTATCTTGTTGAAGATCGAAAACTTAAATACCCCTTTCATTTTTCATTGTACCAATAAACTTTAGACCCTTTTTCCTTCACCATTTTATCATTACCATTCCTGTTTGACCCCAAAACTCTCTTGATCCTTTAAAACCTTGTGACCCCCAAAACGCTCTTGACCCCATAATATCATTCCAATTAAAACAATGGGTGTCTATCTAATTATCATTTGACCCCCTTGTGCGCCTATATAATTATGATACGACCCTCGACGTCGACACTTAGCTACTCATATGCTTGCCCATTGCTAAATTAAAATTTTTATAACCACATTGAATTTCAAATGGCAATTGCAAAGACGCTATTATAATTCTTTCTCTATAGTCAACGTTCAGGTCGATCGCTGTGTTTTAGATAAGGTAATTTAGGCTGTTTTTTGTTTCAGGCTCGCTTCACAGATTTTTTAAGTATTAGGAGGTGTCACGAGTTTCTTTACATATCATTACACATGTCCGCCAAATAATAGATAACCCTTCCAACAGACATAGTAATAGACTTGCAAAACAAGGTTATAATTTACACATGGGAGTGATATCTGTTAATGTTGGGGAGCTAAAGTTTCAATATACATTTTTTCGTATGTTATAGGAAACGGGTCGATTAATCAGAGACGGAAATTTAAAAAGTCGATTAAATGTAATATTAGTTATATAATGAATATTATTTCCTACTCTATACCCACCGTTTATTTTACCTGCTGAGTTGAAGTAAATGTAATTTTAGAGGTTTTATATTTCAGGTTAAAATAATCCTTGATACACTAAAATGTTTGTCCATGTGGCTGACCATTGTTAAATTGGAAAATTCTCTAACCTCATATAAATTCAAATGGGAACAGCAAAGTAGCTAAATATTATATAGGATATTTGAATTCTATTAATTCTTTCTCTATAGACAACGTTCATCTTAATCACTGTGTTGAAGTAAAGGTAACAATTGCCTGATGTTTATTTTAAACAGTTTCAGTGGTCATCCATGTATCATGACATTATTCTCCATATCTCTTATGTGGTGTTATTTAAACGTCCTAGAGGCAAATCTCAAGCCCATAACACACCACATCAGTCTCCATACTTATTATGTGGTGTTGTTAGAAAGTCCTTGAAATGAATGTCAAGTCCATGGCACATGCTTATTATGTGGTGTTATTTAAAAGTTCTAGAGACCAATCTTAAGTCCACGACACACCACATCAGTGTCCAAGATTATTATTTGGTGTTATTTAAAAGTCCTAGAAACAAGTCTCAAGTCCTTGACACAACACAGTAACCAACATTAGATGATCTAATGGTAGGATCAGATTCCGGACCCTTTTGTGTCGCGAGTCCTGCACGATGTTTTTCCCTAGCTAAATGGATCTCTTTCCTTTTATTCAAAATTTTGTGTTATGAACAAAACCGAGGTCTATTTGTGTGTAGTTCGTGTGTCTATTTGTGTGTAGTTCGTGTGTCTTATGCGATACTGATTCAATTCTCATCAAAATGTCATGTATGTATGTATGTATGTATGTATGTATGTATGTATGTATGTATGTAGTCATACTTTTGCTATATTTGATGGTAACAAACTTGTTAATAGTCATTTACTTCACAAGATAAACTTTTCTTCCTTAAACAATATACTGTAGTAAAAAGGTATACAATAATTTATTATTAACACCTTTAGGTAGCGGCCTGTGATGGTCCTCTAATACGCTTCAAAATTATTTCCCTAATATAATAAATCAGATGTTTATTGCAAGATTGAAAGCAGTTAGTTCTAACCCTATGAATTTCAAGCCAACCTCTATTCACGAGCCCACGACCAAACTCTGATTTACGTCCAACGTGTTAACAACCACAAGCATGAGAGAGACAGAGAGACGAGGGTTTATCCACAAATAATCATTTTGGAACAGAAACGTTCTTACGTATCATTTCTTTTTTCTTCTATGTGACTAGATTCCGAAAATGCCAGAAAACTTAATGATTTAAATATTGTTCCAGCTATACATTATCTACAAGCGTCATTGCAAGATAATTATATGTTGGGTCTAGTTTGAGTAATGTATTTTCCATTTTAATACTTTGTCTATGGATCAAAGAGAAAACGTACCTATCGCTTTCGACTCGAACTAGCATGGACTCAAACAAGTAAATGATTGCTGCGGCCAAATCTAGTAGGAAACTTCAGATTTAAAATCCTTGGTTCTAGCACTTAATCTAAAGTGTCTGCCTCGTTTCGAAAATTTGTTGACCTTAACTTAGCTCCCTGGTTAGAGATGAAATAATCACAACATCTTACTTTACGAACGGCACTAAATACTCTCTCTCTCTCTCTCTCTCTCTCTCTCTCTCTCTCTCTCTCTCTCTCTCTCTCTCTCGTAACTTCTTTGATTAGTTTTAAAAACACGATCAATTTTGTCTCGCAAATTCTATTTTTATCAAGTGCAAAGATTTCAATCCAGGTGTAGTAGGCTGAAAATCATGATGTGTTGCTCTCTCGATAAATACGTCAGGCTACAAAACAATGTATGTTGTTTGCTGTTTTGAAAACCAAACTCAGAAATTATAACAATCGTACACGAAAACCTAATCTTACGACAGATTCTGGCCTTGTTTGGCAGTGAAACAATACCTGGCTCTCTTCTCACCATTTGCTTTCTCGATAAAACATTCAAGTAGCAGAATAATGTATGTTATAACAACCTTAAAATGCACAAAAGCCTTGTCTTGCTCCAAATGCTGACCTCGTTTGACAGTGTAACAGTGTCGTTCTCTCTTCGCCATCAAAGCGTTACGGATTTCGTCAAATATTATTTCACAGCAATACACTTTTAGCATATTTGTCTTTTTTAAACGAATGACATAAGAAATAAATGTGTAGGAATACAGTTAATATATTGCTAAGTGCTGGGCTGTAACAGTACATTAATTGGGAATGTCACTTGGCACCATTATGAGAAATGTAATTATACACAGAATATGGCACAAATATTATCCAAAGTAACTCTAAACGTAGAAATGACCCACGACTTTGTTTAAATTGGATCATGCACGTGGCTTGTTCTCTCTGCAGCTTTATTATTCATCAGTATAACTTTTAAGTTTCACCCATCTCCTTTTGTTATGACAATCACTTACTCCGCACATTTTAACTGATATTTAGG